>JAUMGZ010216523.1:0-11692 GCA_032359645.1 Pododesmus macrochisma
TCTGTATATCAAATGGACCACTTGCCTAATGGTAAGACTTGCTCACTGCTTATTTCAAATAGGCATAGTAAGCTGTTAGGTTTAACGTTCAGTTTGTGAGCCATATAAATGAAAAAAAATTATAAAATGGCTTCTCCTTCAGACAATTACTGTGGGGTATCGTGGTTTGGCTAAATAAAATGCCGTTTTAGGAGAAAACTGTATCCGGTGGTAAATTCGATTACTGGGTACGAATGTGTTTCTAGGATAGAGTGATTTTCGCTATTGCTTCCTTGCAATAGCAAAATGCCATCTTGATGGTGGCCTTGTTCGACATGGAGCTCTAGTTTATATCTTGTCTTTTTATTTATCATTTTTTTTGGTGGAATAAGGTCAGCCATTCAAAACAAGAGGCCCATGGGGCCTTAACGTCCTTCTGGTTGAAATCTGCCCAGTACTTTCAGAGGAGAAGTCATTTAAAGACAATACTGTCAAATTTACCACTACTTGCCTGCCAACCCTTAGAGTCAGATACTTCATTTGTACAATCTTGAATCCCCTTCCCCTAAGGATGCTTCCTGCCAAATTTGGTTGAAATTTCTGCCCAAAAGTCTCAGAGAAGACTTAAAAGGCATACTGTCATATATACCTCTTTTGGCCTCGCCCACCTGTCCCCTTAAGGGTCAGATACTTAATTTGTACAATCTTGAATCCCTTTTACCAAAGGATGCTCCCTGCCAAATTTGGTTGAAATCTGCCAAATAGTCTCAGAGTAGATGTCGTTTAAAGGCATACTGTCAATTTTTACCCCTTTTGGTCCCGCCGACCTGTCCCTTCGGGGGTCAGAGACTTCATTTCTACAATCATGAACTCCCTTCCCCTAAGGATGCTTCCAGCAAAATTTGGTTGATATCTGTCCAATAGTCTCAGGGGAGATGACGATTAAACGCAAACTGACAAATTAACGCTCTTGGCCCCTCCAACCTGTCCCCTGGGGGTTAAGTCCTTCATTTGTACAATCTTGAATCCCCTTCCCCTATGGATGCTTCCTGCCAAATTTGGTTAAAAACTGCCAAACAGTCTCGGAGGAGATGTCGTTTAAAGGCATACTGTAAAATGTACCCCTTTTGGCCCCGCCCACCTGTCCCCTGGGGGTCAGGTCCTTCATTAGTACAATCTCTTGAATCTACTTCCCCTAAGGATGCTTCCCGCCAAATGTGGTTGAAATCTGCCCAGTACTTTCAGAGTAAATGTCGTTTAAAGCAAAAGTTAACGACGGACGACGGACGAGATTTGTATGAGAAAAGTCCACGTTGGACCTTCGGTCCAGATGGACTTAAAAGCAGTCAGAGCGATTTTTACAGGTCACTTGGAAGACATGAAACAAAATTGATTAAGGATAGCCTTAAATACAACTGACCTTAATGTGCAATATTAAGACATTGCTATAATTCAAAACGTAATGGTTGGGGACTATGAATTGCCATATGCAATACATGATGCTTGTTTAATGTAGAATTGATTCCAGTGTTGGTACTTGCTGGTGGCAATTCGATTTAGAAGTCATCCCTGTTCAATATTCTTTAATACTTAAGAGTCTTCACTGATTATTCAGTATCTCTGTGGAATAGTCTTTGTAAATTTTGTGTTTGGTGTAACGCCTTTGGTGTTTGGTGTAACGCCTTTTGTGTTTGATGTAACGCCTTTTGTGTTTGTTAGTTACTTGTCTTTTATACGATATTGACAACAATATATAGCACTGGACTTACATGCTTATTCTGATGAATCAGAACGAATGTCCTCTGAGAACAATGTTATACGAATCTGGACAATGATAAGGCATCAAAAAAAGATTTAATCCGCCCGGTCACATGTCTAAAGTTGTTCTAATTAATTACCATCATATTAAAAAGAGTGGTGATATTTTTCGGTGGTTTGCTCCCTAATTATTCCCAAGGGTGACACTTTCTAATTAATGCAACGTCCTCTATCAGTTGATGGTTGTGACATATGAAATAACGCGTAGCGCTGTCAATCAGATTTCAAACACATTTTCTTTCGTATTTCCGTTCAACATGAGATGTGTTATGATTTACCAAATTGACCAAAACACGCGATCTGCTAATGTGTTCACCAAACAGACAAGTATGGTTAACAACCGTTTGTAAGGTTGATTAAATATGACCATAAGTAATTGTCTTTAATTGTTTGTTTTAGATTTTGAATCATTTCTACTTCAAATATACGAAAGAGCAGCACAAAATTTTACGAATGTGTTATAATTAATCAACAACAAAAGGATAACAAGATGCACATGCAGTGCACAATAATTCTAACACGCAAGCATTCCATTTTGTTTGCGAAATACTTAAGATGCCGGTTAATTGTTTAAAAGACGTCAGATAGTTTTTGTTCAAGCTACTCAATGAACAACAAAATGACGTCAACGATACTTGGACACGCGCTGTATACGATAAACAGAAAGTTGACATCAATACTGTCACTTTGATAGTTAAAGTTGGCTTGCATATGCAGACATTTGTGTGGTTAATCATATACTGGCTTCATGTTTTTTTTGTAAATATTTACTTGTTAGGTGCCTTAGCAATCAGTAGTGTTTTAAATACGCATACCATCATTGTTTATGTCAACTGTTCTCCTTAAAGGAGACGTGTATAATGTTTCGGCAAATTCCGATAAGCTCGAAAGCATACATCGAATGTATATTGCATTCGGAAACTGTCATTCTTATAGACAGATCTGAAGTAATTAGATAGTTCTTATAACTGCGCCCATGAAAAACTGTTCAGGAAAATTGAACCTGCATGTGTGTGTCATGTTCAATAAATCTTACAAATATCCCATAAATAGTGGTACATGTAAGGGCAATTATCCAGACGGTAAAGTATAACAAAAAAATCCACCGTAAACAACAATTTAAAATGTTTTATTTCTCTTTCAAATCTAGGAAATCTCAACCTATCCACATACATCACGTTCGCTGTCATATCAACATGGAGGCATGCGCCGTGATAACTATTTCCGGCGATTTGTAGCAAATGCGCCGATATTTAGATGAGGTATGATTTAGAGCTCGACGGAATTCACTGAGATTTTGCGCTTGGTACAATATAGCACGCCCGTGCGAACTACTTGGCGGAAGCATGTTTTCTTATTTTATGGTTGACAGGTATTGTCGATGTTGTTGGTTCGTTAAAAAAAGGATAGATTCCTACGGTTCTTTTATACATGTATAAAAACAATTAGTAGCTTTGTTGGGTATGCAAATCTTTGTAAAACTGTCAAGTAAAAAAACTCGTTGTTTAATGGTGGCGATAAACACTTTGTCTTAATCATTTGTCTCTTTAAATAAATCTCTTGTTATTTTCGAACGACCATCTTTTTGAAAGATATTTCTTGATTTTCGGTGTTGACTGAATTAGCACCCTTTTTCCAAATGCCAGATACACGGAAATAAGTGACGTCAAGGAAATGCAAGAATATAGAGCGAAGGGTTGGACAAACCTTAATTCATTAATAGAAGCTGATTCTATACGTGTGCACCTTGTTTTTCCATACATAGCCTAATGCTCTAAAAGATAATGACAGCCAATTCTTTTAATGTTATTCTCCATCAATGATTGTTTGGCTTGTTGTTTTTTTTTTAGCTTATTGTCTGTTTAACTGTTTATTTGACATTGCCATATGCACATATTTCAATTTCCTTTTCTGTGCATCATTACTCGTTAAATGGATGAATCGACCGAATAATTTTTTTTTCATGTTTACACTAAAAAGGTCAAATTGTGCTGCGTTGTGCATGCTATGGCAAACTCATTATCTCTGATCTAAACTTAACCACGGAAACAGGAATTTAGATCTTATTTTTGTTGGTGTTAATCAAAAAGCATCAAGTTGGGACGGCAAGGATTTGGAACTGCTGAGAAATGATTTGGTATAACTTAGACTGTATTACAACCTACAAGAGAAGCTGTGTGTGGAATCTACATTGAACGCGATTCAACAAATGTTACCTTGAAAACCGCCAAAACCCTAATCTACTCTTAACTTGAATTTGACAATTTATCATAAAGTATGCCATTCCTCGCGAAGTCCTTGATATCTAAAACGTATAATCAATCATGTACGATTGTAGACTGACCTTAGCGATTACACGTCCTGTTACATGTACATGAATTTAAATTAGGCGAGGTCATTTTGAATAAACAAGATGACGTTGAAGATGTCTATTCTTGTATTTCGTTTGAGAATGTGCGATTTGTGCTTAATTGAATACTTTTCTATTATTTCTCACTTTTTATCGATATATATTACAAGGCCATTCCGAGTTGAACGTCATCAAGCTGATAGGTTTTGACCTGTTAATGTGAAAACCAAATACAAAAGATGCAACACAATATTCACATGCTTGTTTTTAATGTGATATTATTATACTCGATGCTAAATTATGAGTTCGTCAATATATTGAGATTTAAATTTGTTAATTCCCTTAATGATTTCGGTATTGAGAGCACTGGTTTAATTAAATATACAATTATTATATGCATCACCAAATATGAGATAAGAAACATATGTAAACATCTTCAGTAGACGTTATGCTTTACATGTGAATCTCATAATTTGTCGATATCATAGTCCTTTATACGTTAATAAAATACTAGTGATTTTATCAAAGAAAATGTCGTACAAAACAAAATAACAGCATGAATGGAGACACACATATTTCTTCAAAAAAGAAGAATATTTCAGTGCTGTTCACTTATTTACCATTGCACTGATAAAGTACGACAGGCACATGTGTCCTGCGGGTCCATTAACCTTTCAGTGCCGTCAGAAGTCTATAATAGAATTACCATGGCTGATATATTTCAGGAAATAGAATCAAGAATACGTGTAACCAGAAAGGTTGCAATACGTCCAAACTAGCAACATGCAGCATATTAAGGTACATTATATTAACCATTTATTGGCTTAATATAACACAGGACCAGTCATTCAAATTGATTAAGAAAAGCATGTCATGGCTAATGATAGTCTTCATTTAAGTTCTGTCTATTTGAGATTTGTAGTGTTCAACAACTACACATTCATAAATCACAGATAATATAATTTGATTGGGAATAAAAACATGTCATTGACGATCTCCTTTAATATTGCATTGGTCGATTTGAGATATTTAGTGTTCAACAACCTCTCATTCATAAATCACAGATACTATGAATGGATTAAGAACGTTATATCATAGTCGACGTCCTTTAACTTTGCTTTAGTCGATTTGAAATGTTTTAGCGTTGAATACACTACACATTCATAATTCATAAATAACATAATAATCTCAACAGTGAGAGGAAGATCTGTTTCTTAACAAATGGTGTAGATGCTATAATGTTGATTGTCATGTGATAAATTAACTTAACAGCTATATACAATTGATACGTTTCTTCATACCGTTGAACATTTTAACTATTATAAGTATATGTATAATTATGTATTTAGTAAATGTTATGTAGCCAGTTATATCGTCAATGTCGCCACCAAAGAAATTAACTTGGAAAGTATTGTTTTATGGTTGCTACTTTAAGACAAATACATAATTTTCTTCTTCATTTCCCCCTTTTTTCTTTTTTCAAAAATAGATAGATAGATCATTTACATACATAATGTACGCTATTATGTAAAGGTGTAAGGGTGACGTATACTTAACATTCATTTTAGTTACGTCACACCTTAACGTTGTTACTTTTGTTTTAAATGTTTATTAAAGGTTAAGTGATTTAATAAAGGCGACTTACCGTAAGGCAGACCATGTTTAATGTATGCTGGACAATCCACAGTAACTCTCTCACCGGCTATGGTGTCATCAAAACAGCTAAAACCGTCCCAAGTTCTCGGACAATAATTTCCTTTTACTGACATTCCATTAGCTCTTACTTGACGATCACAACACTCCATCGCCACTGAACAACACGACCTCCAGTTTGTACACTCTTCATTGTTTAAAGTATCACAAATTCCCGTGATGTTGGAATTTGCTCTAACATCAGGGAAGAGTACTGTCCCTTGCTTAATTCCAGATCCGTTCAGAGCGACTAAACCATGTCCAATGAATTGAAACTTTGGGTCGTCTTGAATCACGTATTGGTAGCATAGAGAACACGACAATATTTTGAAAAACCCGACGGTAAAATTACCATAAGATTGACGACAAAACATTTTAAATTCTATATTATATAACTGCTAATCGGTTTGATTCAAATTAAACGTTAACGTCAGTTTTTAAAGTAAAACCTTTTTTTATCAAGAAAACTAAGACTTATGAACGGAAAAATATGTTTTGCAACTCGTCAATGACCGCCCAAAGTGAAAATGCGCTTATATCCAATAAGGAATCGATATTTATAGGGTGGATATCAAAACATCTCGTAGCATCCCACAGGGAAATATTCGCGTGCTTGCTGAAATAGACTTAAACAGCACCTTCAGTGAGTTACTTAATAACTCATCAATGTTTTTAAACACGATATTTCGAGGATTGACACCCCGGGAACATAATTAATCTCTTAACACCTTGCTGAAATTCCTCTGTCGAATTTTTGACTTAAATTCCACAAAATCGGATCGATTTCATTAAATGTGGACGCCTGCTGCTGCAAGCACCCAATCACGAGTCGCACATTGCCACAGATGCTTCAAATCGTAATTGTACTCTTCTTCTACCACCGTAAATTTGACTGTGATCTGTAAAAGAGAAATGAGATTGTCTTAAACTGGCGTCTTTCTTATTGTGAATACATGCAAAGATTGCGGTTATTGAGTCTTGAAAGCGGCGTTGATCGCTTAATTTCTCCAGCCTAAATTGATAACCGCTGAGTGCGTATATCTATACAGTACGAGTGCTTTTGGGATTTCAATATACCAAATACGATACATTCATACAACAGAGATATTAGGGGACTAATAAAGCACCGGTATCGCCGTCTGATAAATGGCATGCATGTCTATATGCTTCAACTGTTAGGTCAAATTGGCAATCTTTGCTGAAAGCAAGCTCCTATGAGATTGAGTTATTATCAATGAATATTATTTTTAATGATGCTACACCGTACTTAAGTCAGTTTGTTTTGTTTTTATGCACTGTGGCTTCTAAAACTGGCTAAAACAATTCAACCTTCGTAATACAATATAGAGAACTGGTAAAATTAATTAATGAACGTACAATTTAACATAGATAACAAAATGAGTTGATTTAAAATAACTTTAACAACACTATTACAGCCGCATCAAATAATTCAGCATCAAAATAAAAAAGAGGAATTAAAATGATGTCACAACAATCGTCTCTGAGAAACTACGGAAATATCTAACTGTCAAATTACAAGTATTTTACTTCTAGAGAATACCTGCATGTGATATGTCTGGGCTTGGTTTTAATAGCAAAGAAGTGGATACAAGACACCATACATAGTACAGAGACTAACATTGCAACTTTCGTTGTTGCAGTTGAAGTGTAGAATGTTTACTGTCTGGCTATATGTGAACAGAACTGCTCAAAATAGACGTATATGAGTAACTCAAAGTTATATAAAGTGACAGTTCATTTGAACTGTTGGTGTTGTATGTCTATGGTATAAACACATGTAGCAGTATACCATCAAAAACTATCTGTGACATAAACATCGTGAATACACGTAGGTTGTGAGGGCTAATGATACTAGAAATAAACCAGTACTAAGTTGCAAAAACGGTCCTCCAATATATACACAACTGCACTATTTTAACAGACAGCATAATGTTGGTATGGGAGAGGTCTTAAATATCTTTAAGAATCAAAGAAACACAATAAAAAGTACAGTATTAGACATGTGTATAGGCATTTTAATATTACATTGCACATACGCGCAAAGACGCTTCTTCATCTAGACAAGCTATCCACAGGAAGGGTTAACGACTTTGCACACTTCCCTAATGGGGCAAGAAATTTGGGAATACATTGTTAATTACTGTCATTATGTTTTGAAAATATAACATCATTAAATGTTTGTTGATATTTAGCAGACAATATTTTGTGTCTGTTTTGTATAACTTTAAGTCTGTGTCTACCCTTGCTGTCTTCACGTATCATTTACTAACATAGAAATGTACACGTTCGCGTGGAACTTAGATCTCCAAGTTTTTCTACAACCGAGACAAAGAAATATCCCCTAAGTTTAATTTGTATGCTAATCCCATTAAGGACGGTTGCGAAAATTAAAGTATTTTTAACTATTTATTCATTAAAAGAGTTTTAAAACAAGAATTAGATTTAATGTGCATAAATAAACATACACGGTATACGAACCAAGAACACAAATCCCCTTACAATAAACATAATGACGGACTTACTATACTCTTGAATCATGAACACAAAGTTCTAGACAGTTATATACAGATAGAGACAATTTATGTTTTCTTATATCTACTATTTAATCAAAACAATTTTAACTGGACACGTATTCAATACTTACATTTATTTAACTTTTTTTCTTTCAATACGCAGTGAAGGCAAACAGTGTAATAATACTTTTATATCATTAGATCAACTGATCATATCAGGCGTTTGAATACATGAGTTGTCAGTAAACAAACCAAGATGACATCCACAGTTTTAACATTAAAAATTCCTTAAAGTCTAAAAATTCATACAAATTACACCATCGTGACAACTTTTGTACGTGTTTTATTCATTTAAATATAAAGAATTGCATATCATGTGTGTATTTATTTCTTTTCTTTTAATTCTTCCACGAATACTGTCTACCAAATATGGCATGGAGATGTGGCTGTCACTGTGGCTGTTCCAAGAAACCAGTTATACTGTTGGCAGTGTGGGGAAAATTTGATTTGACGGACTTTTTTTTCTATAAGTGTATTTTATGTTCACAAAAAATATTTATGGCAAGGGAATTCTGATATGCTACCAGGGACCTTTATTAAGTTAGCTTAATATCTCATTTATACTCACCAATCAAAATTAGATCTATTATTATCTTCATAAATTTCAACCAATCAACTCACAGTTTCTCAATACAGAGCTTGTTTGTAAACAGTGCGTTATTATCATTTTAATCGTCAGGACGTAAACCTTCGTCTATTTGTTTGAGATTTATTTACCCACCACCTTCCCCACTCGCCAACCTTTGGGTTACTTTGATTAGTAACTATTTTGCATATTTTTCGCCATGGTTTCTGTTACTTTATTATTATTAAGTGTACATTATTTGTTGTCTTTACCTGAATCAGAGGCATAGATAGAATGCCTCTGTCTAAATGATATTACGTGTAGCCACACATATCATGCATATTTTATATCCTTATCCCCATTTTTAGATCATGTATGTGTATATTATTTCTATTTGTCATTATAATTATTTATGTAATATTTTTGACTACGCAATTTGTATTTAATGTAATAAGATGTATACTTTATTTGTGGACATAGTCCAGCACCTCACTCTGGAGGGTTCCACTGCGAGTTACATCGATCGATGTAAGATCGATACATCTCTGTCTTGCATCACGTGGTATTGCTTTCTGACATTACGTGATGAAATAGACAATCAGATGACGTCACTTCTTAATTGTATCGTTATGAATGCAGCATACGTGAGTGTACATTTCTTGCTAAATTTCTCAAATTTTAATCGCTTCATACATAAAAAGTAATCAACCCATCGAAAAACCCTTTCATTTTATAGTTTAAAATAAATTCAGATCTTTACAGTGCCGACCTCAGATTTTTCGTAGCGTGTACCGTTTGAGATGTAATATTTCGCCGCCATTTTCTTACTTATTTTAAACAATGCAAAACACAGATTATATGTGAGAAAAATAATCTTTCATGCACGTTTGTGGAAGATAGGGATATTCCACCCTCGCAAGCCTCGTGAGTTACGCTATTTTGTAACCCCTCGGGTGGAATATCCCTATCTTCCACTCACGTATATATGAAATATTCTTTTAATATAACTCATCCACTGGTTCGAGGTTTGCGGGTTTCAACCCGGTTTTCCTCTGTGGCTTTGGACTCCTGGGAAGGAGCTTTCGATTGAATATCAATGGATCCTGCGTTTACAATTTCATAAGTTATAAAGTTAGTCATGTACATGTATGTGATTATTGGCCCAGATGTGTCTACAGTTTAAAATTTTATCTGTATAATTATGTAATCAGTATATATATTATGGCATTTTCTTAATAATTAAAATGCCCATTTATCAACATAACATTGACTTGTTCTTTATTTGACAAACAAAGCTTCACTTCTCCTTGTTCGATCAGTTGTTTAAAAGGACCCCTTGTTATCATATACAATGTATATATTATATATTATGAATACATCTATCCCACTGAATGGTGTACGGATAGACTGACATGTTGAAGTGTGCGGTCGCTGTCTGATTACAATTGATACAATAGAATTGCAGACATCAAGAGATGCGACTTTTACGGTATAGAACCAATTGCAAGAAAATGTCAAGACCAGTGAACGATAAATATGTAGGCGTCACGAGGAGTCACATGCACTCTCTATACACGACACGTTTTTCACTTCCAGACATTAGCAAGACTATGAAGAATTAATGAAATCACCAGTGAGGCTTTATACCAAGGCAAGCTCAAAATAAGTCTGTGTGACCTGTTTCTCACTGCTCTGAATCTAGGGATCACTTATATAATTAGCAATACTCATTTCAAATTTGTATGCATGTAAGATCTCACAAACTAAAGGACTATATCTTATCTGGGTTGTGACAAATTATTCCTACAGTAGGCTTCACCAGTGATAATACGGGGTTTGGGAATTTAACTGTACATTTTACCGCAAAAAGAAAAAGTTTCCTTTGACATTTAAACGTTAGTTGATATTGTACAGACCTTAAGAGATTGTATCTGTCTATACACAAGACGTCGGACGACGACGATCAATGCGTTCTCTTCGTTACTGCTATGCATCTTAGGTCTATGACAGATGATTCATATAATTCTTCAGAACGCTTAAATTTTACGACATGAGGAAGAGACAGCCTATGAAAACTAAATTACGTTAAGATTTTAAGCAAAAATACTTATAGTAGTAGCCATTTTTAAAGGCTGAATGGTAAAAATTCACATTTTTATTTTGAATTGTTTTCTCATTCATGTGTGGCGATTGAAACCCCGAACACCATTTTTTAGTTTTAATTTATTTTATTCTACGCCACAGATCTGTGTTCTACTCAGACAAGTTTTGTGCTTTGTCCATGTATATGCTACTTCATGGTTTGCTAGTAGGCTCAAAGAAAACACTGTCCAATTTGTTTTATGATAAAAGTCATAGCCGGATATTCTTTTTGTACATGGTTCCTTGTCATTTTAGAATACTAGTACACAAGACAACAAAATCATGATACGTTTCAAATATCACAAGTCCATGGATACAGACAAATGAATGGAAAACGGGGAACACAAGTTATACTGAATATAGAAACCTAAACAAATATTAAACCAAAATTATTTCTATCAAACAGTAGAAGTGAATATTCAATGTATCCGTACTAGAAATGAATCAATGTATCCACACTAGAAGTGAACCAATATATCCACACTAGAAGTGAACCAATATATCCGCACTAGAAGTGAACCAATGTATCCACACTAGCAGTGAACCAATGTA
>JAUMGZ010216534.1:0-11692 GCA_032359645.1 Pododesmus macrochisma
AGTCCAAAAAGACACTAAAATTAATCAGAAACCAACGAGTAGAAATGTTGAAGACCGATCAGCGTCAAATCAGGAATCCTTTACAGAACTTTACGTTTTCTTAAACCATGCATCAGACTACACCATGGCAAAAACAGAACAACAAATTGTGCCAAGACAAAACGCCAAATTTTACTATGGGAGATACAGAACTCAAAAATGTGCCATGACAGAAACAAAACACCAAATTGTACTACGATAGAAAACATCAAACACCAAATTATACTACAACAGAAACACCGAATTGTACGATGACAGAAAAACACCAAAATGTGCTTTGACAGATTACCCTCCAACACACAAACACCAAATTGTACTATGACAGAAACAAAACACAAAATTGTACTATGCCTGAAACAAAACACCAAATTGTACTATGACAGAAACAAAACACCAAATTGTACTATGACAGAAGCAAAACACCAAATTGTACTATGACAGAAATAAAACACCAAATTGTACTATGGCAGAAATAAAACACCAAATTGTACTATAGCAGAATCAAAACACCA
This sequence comes from Pododesmus macrochisma, assembly GCA_032359645.1. Taxonomy (NCBI): domain Eukaryota; kingdom Metazoa; phylum Mollusca; class Bivalvia; order Pectinida; family Anomiidae; genus Pododesmus; species Pododesmus macrochisma. Next base: position 552 of record JAUMGZ010216534.1, read on the forward strand.
AAATGTGCTTTGACAGATCCACACCAAATTGCACTACGGCAGAAACAAAACACAAAATTATACTATGCTAGAAACAGAACATCAAATTGTACTATGACAGAAACAAAACAAAGTTAAATCTGAAAGAACAAGAAATGAAGAGCATACAATGAGAAGCCATGCTAGAGATTGTGTAAAACCGGTAAAATCACAAACAACGTTAACCCCTTTCACCAAGAGAGAGAGAGAGAGAGAGAGCACAACAAGAACGCAATGCAATACCAAATAAACCTTCATGCGCTATATGATACAATTTTATTACTGGTTATGTAGATTGATGTTCAAATGCATCGCTCGCAGTCAACTTGCCAAGAAGATATCCGAAACTCCAAATTGTCAAACGAGACAACAGAAAGAAACCAGCCATGACAATAGGAGCATCATTCTAACTTCCTGATATTGAGGTTTCGTTGGTCAGCGTTCATTGGTTCAGGAACACAATTTTAGTGATTTTCTTTGACACTTTATATTCGTACTGGAATGTACTAATAATGTAAATCAACCTTCGAAAATATTCTGAGTGTTGGTGTCCACCAAATAAAATGTTGCCCTTATCTGCTAAACATAGAAGGAACATGTTTTAGATTATTGACTATACATGCATTAAATAACTCTTTTATTATCCAATTGCTGCCAAAAGGGACTATTCTGTGGTAAATGGTTTCAAGTTGCAACCAGTCATAGTTTTTTAGTAAGTCCTTTCCTTGGAATAACCTTTTGGTTAATCTGGCAACAGTTTCCATATTGCGAAAATAAAATATAAGTATGTTATTGGTAATTAATTGATCTTAAGGTTAATATTGTTATTAGAGGTTGCTACTTTGCTATTTTACATAATGCTATGCATACAACTTATAGCCAGATTTAATCAGATTAGAGGAGGTGTACATAGCGACACCTGTTATTGCCGACAGACAAACCACTTAACATACCAAGTTCTCAGTTAACCAGTCTAACTCCTCAATAATCTGTCACCTCTCAATTTGGCCAATAATTGTTAGAGAATCAAACAAATTGTGATAATGTGGTAAATAGCGTGCCGGGTAACGGGAACAGACAGTTTAGACCGAGAGTGGACACAGAAACAGCGCACAGGGTGCTTAATGTTGTAACATTGACAGTAACGGGACTGCAATGGGAATATCATTCAATAACACTGCAACTAAAACGTGCCTTAAACGCCCCGCAAAACCATTACATTACATTATATTATTGATCTTGTGCGCCATCAATTCTGTACGGGGATACAGCCCCATTGACAGGCCAGTGACGAGATGCGAAATGGCATGATTTCATTACCTAATGTTCATTTGCTGTTCCGTAAAAGGCTTCTAAGAACTGGCAATTGCTGGAACTATTAGGAGAGTTCATATGAAATCCGACCATTTACTTCGCCTAGACGCCAAATCAATACAAATATGATATGGCATGGGTTGGATTAGCTGATAAAAATCCTGTCGATATTGTTTTGTTGTCATTAATATTTTAAGTAATAAAATTTCTCCGCATTATAGACCATTACATGTTCTCTTTATGTCTTCTTACATAGACTAAATAACGTCGACAAAGCCAATTTACTCTTTCATTAATGATATAAGGTAAGTTTTGTTTGTAAGAAGAAAATTGTATATATAGAATAAGGACCTAGCAAATTCTGAAATATATTTTTGAAATCAGTTGAAAGATTCAAGGTAATAGAAACGATCGCTTGTATACGTTAGTTACCTGCATATTGTCTTAAACGTAGTAAATGTACACCAATATTGCGTAGTTTTTTTTTTTTTTTTTTTTTTAATATTAGTTTGGTCTTTTCAACACGATCCAATAAATGTTCAGTGCATATAAATATCACCAAGTTATTAAACTGTCATGATCTTCTTTTTATAATTGTCTAAAAATGTTAGCTTTATGAACCAACAACTTTAAATCGTCATATCGAACAAACATTTTTGAAGTAGAAATTTTACTTCATATTGTTTTTCCCCAAAACTCAACTAATATACATGTTGTTAAGTATACTTGTCTGACTTAATAAACGAGCATCAACTTCACACACACGCGCACGCACGCACGCACGCACGCGCGCACGCACATGCACATATTTCATGTTGTTGCATACCCGTCCATAGTACATGTACATGTATAATGTATGGAAATGTCATACCGACAGACACATAAATCATTAGTGTACGTAACATTCGACTGTAAAAGAATACTTTAATCTCGATCAACTCTACAAAATCATTTAGCAATTATAAAAGAAAGAAACAATTATCTTTATTATAATGATATATAATATCCTACTTTAGTGCACATTAGTGGAGCAATAAAAATCGTTATAATGTTCAATAAAATCATTTTATTAGACTAATAGTACAAGCATTGAAATTAAATTAAATTTAAAACCAACCATTATCAATCCATCACTGATCTCTTTGACATCAAATTATCACCATGCTTAGACTGCACATTACGAACTCATACAGCAAGACTTTTAGAAATGACATGATCATATCAAACATAACTAGTATTCAGAAGCTTTGACATCCTGATGTTTGTTTGTTTGTTTGTTTGTTTAATTAGGGTTTAACGTCACTTCCAGAATATTTCACAAATATCACGACAACATACCAAAGGGGGAACCAAGTAAAAGGAAGGAGAAACGGCGACAGGAACGAGAAAGCAAAGCAATAAGGGCAGCACCAGAAGAAGGGAGAGCCCATGCAATGGCGTTACCACGTACTCTTCGTTAGTTATATAAATGGAGATCATTATCGTGCCGGGGGGAGGTCGACATCCCTGTACACTGGATCGCCAGTTAAGCGTCGTGTCAATCCTTGTCTGATCGACCTGTTCCTTTCAACCTGTCTGATTTGCCGTTTGATTTGGTTGACCCTTCCAGGAACCCAGCATAGCTCTCCAGGTGATTGGGGCACTCATGCCCCTCTTTTTGAATACGAAATCATTTTTTTTAGACCAGAAACTAACTCTTTATAATTTGACTTAAATTAGATTTGAAACAGAAAAAAGAGTAACATATAATGTGTGACCTCTTGTACCTTCGAATTCTGGCAGCCTTATTAATCTTTGCTCTTTAAGCAATTTTTCTCTTCCAACTTTGCTCCCCGCCTTTTTCGCAAATGTGATAAAAACAAGATAATACAATGCATAAAACGTTTAAGAATCTGAAGAGTTACTTGTGCGATTCATATCAATATTACTTTATAATACAATATAAATGTATGTAAATACCAAAGGACCAGGCAACATATTAGTTATATAAGCTCTCACAAAATTCAAATAAAAAATCGAAAACAAAATATTTTAATTAAATTTCATCTTGTCTGTTTTTCTATTATTGTTTAATTTTCTACGTGTTTGTGATAAATGTCCACAAAAGATAAACTCAAAACTATATTTTCAAATAAAACAGACAGAGATTTGAATCCAGTGCCGACAACTCCTAACTGATTATACGATATTTCCCTTGCTGTTCTGACAAACTCTGGGATATTACACATTATTATTCATCTCGATTTAGATCTTTCAGTTTTAAATGATCGAAAAGTTTACAAAACCAATCCCATGCCTTTATCTTATTTCTATGAAATTCTACCAACTTATTCTTAAATTACATTATACGTGAAACGAGCTTGGGGAAATAACACATGATCATAAAATCAGAACAAAGCCGAAAACAATATGGCGAATAGAGTTACAACGATACATAATGGCTCAAACAAGATGTATTTCAACGGGAATAAAAAAGATCTTCAAAGACGTCTTATTATTAATTACGCACTGTACAAATAAAGACAAATAGTTGGTGGTTTATTGTGATTACGTGGAATGAAAACAGGAAATCTGTCCGAAATAAAAGGACAAAAAGTCAGAGTGTCGTGTGACGACCAATCACAAACATACATCAATAATTAATACTCGCAGTCAAGCTTCAAAACGCCATCAACGACCATGAATAGAGTCATAGTGGAGTTTATGACAGACATTTAATTTATATACAGAAAAGAACATCATTTCTCCGGTAAAGATGATATTATTACCTGCATTAATTGTGATAAGACAACATTAAATGGGGTTTAGCTTTGTCAGAAGCAAGAAAATGTCTCTGCTTTTAAAATACATTAAGAGAATCAATTAGATAATTGTTATGTCGCGGATAGCACGCGGCGTTATGAGTGAACTATACTCACAATAAGCGGATATAAGGAGAGACGGTAACGACTATACGTACGTTATGCATAAGTCCGAGGTACACGGAAACGACAAAATCTCATGAAAGCCATTTGCCCAGCGGAACTATCGCGAGACTGATGACTGGCGAGATAACAAGAGACTTCTGTGTTGTTTAAAGAAAACATTGATGACTTCTTGTCACAGTGTTATGATATATGTCGGCGACTTTTAAATATTCTTTATGGCGTTGTGTTTTTCTTGTTTGTTAGTGATTTATGCTGATATTGTACCTGTTATCTACAGAAATATCTTAATTGTAAATGAAATGCTATAAAATGGTTCTGATGAATTCGCCTAATGAGCTCCAATCAAACAGTATAGCATGCATACAAGATCCCGTATAATGCGCTGGCATTTATATGTTCATCGCACGAACATGCCGTGCATATCAAATATTGCCAGAATATATACATAGCCGCATAAAAAGACGAGACTGCGAAAACAGACTGACAAACAAAGAAGGAAAGTGTGAGATCATCGGCAAAAAATTATTTGTTAAAACACCCGTCTCTGGTATTGGTGTAACAACTTATCGTGTGAATTTCACTGCCTTTTTTGAAGAAAAAATATTAAGAGTTTATCAAAAACTGTCCATGAAACTCATGCGCTCAGTACCACAAAAACCCGTCACAGGAACTGTGTGCCGAATTATTTGATATTCACTTTCAAGATTAAAACTGGTTTATGCATTGGAACATTTTGAAATGAAGGCAACAAACGCCGATTTACTATTTGGTCCAAACTACTTGCACTTTGTAGATTTTGCGCCTTCTTGTTCTTTTTTAATGAAATGCACAAAGAAAACCTGTTTATTAGCCCCTGCAAAGTATCGTATGAGAATATTTAAACTTTGACGGTTAATAATCAATTTTGATACCGACACAGAAACACTCAAGAAATGACAATGCGCATGTATGAAAAAGAACTCACAGACAGCCAATAAGAAGCGCATGCGAATGGCTTCGTCAAGCTGAAGGAAATTTAAACCAAACTACTAATACAAACACATTTGATTTATAATTTTTTATATTCGCCAATATAAGTTTTCTAACTTCTCAAAGAATGCTTAGTCTCTAAAATTACGAGGTTAAACACTTGTAAGACTAGACAAGACAGCAACATAAAGATGGCCTCTTTTTGACTGGATTTTGTCAACAAGTCAAAGTGAAAACAATGCCTATTTACTTTACTTTTATCTGTCAGAAAAGACATTTAGTCATTGAGATGATTAGAGCCTTAAACATTCCAGTTATGTTACAAATTAAGACTTCTTCACGCCCCGGATAACGGAAAACAAATACCACTTCTGGAATGTCCATGGGTTTATTGCCTTTGATGAACTCTATCCTTCACAATTCGACCGCAGATTAGGTATTCAATTTATTAAAGAAATAAAATATTTGCTTATCAGTTCTTTACGATTCTTAATATCAATTGAAGGAATACGTTTAATTGAAATTTTTTTGAATTCGTGAAGGAACCATGATAAGAACAATGTCTGTCGTCTGCTTGTTCGTTGCACGTGACCTCTTCAGTCACTGTTCTCCTTTGATGTTTCATTGAAATCCGAGTGTACGTTTTGTAGCATAGTTTTCAAATGTATCTGTAACCGTGGATTAAAAAGTATGTAGCATTTCAGAGCAAATCTTATGACCTAGCAACTTAAAAGGTCCCGTTTATCTATGATTTATGTGTCAAGCGCACAAGTGGCCGTGAATCCCCTTAATTTCACCTTCTAGCCAACACACGCTTTATTGCAGTGTTGTCACTACAGGCGAACATTTAAGAGAAAAATAAAATAAAAAGACCATTGTGTACTACTAGTATTTGTTGATAAATTGTGTTTGAAACGATCTGTGTCTTCAAGATATAAATTGAAATACGATAATAATATGAATTGCATATGGGGATTGCAAAGACAAAGTGCAAAATGAAAAACACGATTGAGAACTATGGTCAAAATTAAGGAAAAAGCCTCGCAGAAGATATATAAGTGCATAACCGATTGCTAAAGTCAAAATACATTTGGAGCATAACTGTGTATGATTTCGGGAAAGATAAACTTAAAATGTGATAATCATAGATAATGTTCATCTCATATAAATAATCTCAGTCAATGTTGCTATCGTACCCTCAAGTCTCTGTTCATCAAAATTGTCACAGAAACGTCACCTCTATGTGTGTTAATGCTGTCACAATAACATCATCACTCTCTGGTAGATATGATGTAATAAATCTCTATCTGTAACCGTGTTTTTCACCGTAATCCTCTCTCTCTCTCTCTCTCTCTCTCTCTCTCTCTCTCTCTCTCCGTATTGTAAGCATTACTTTCCTTTTTCTTTTAAAGTTGTCACTGTAACCACCCTCTCTCTTCTCGTACTGTTACTGTAACCGCCCTCTCTCTTCTCGTATTGTTACTGTAACCACCCACTCTCTTTCCGTGGCGTTACTGTAATTTCCCACTCTCTGTCAGTGGTGTTAGCGTTACTTTCCATTTTGTTGTTGTAACGCCCCTTCCGCTCTCTTTCAAAATAGTGTTACTGTATTGTTACTCTCTCTTTTCCATTTTGTTGCTGTAACGCCCTTTCCAATTTCCGTGTTGTGACTGTAACCTTCCTCTTTATTTCCATGTTGTTACTGTAACGCTCCTTTCACTTTCCGTCACGTGACTGTAACCCATTCTCTCTTTCCGTATTGCCACTGTAACATCCCTCTCACTCGTTTTCCGCATCGATACTGTATTGTTACACTCGTCGCAACTGGCCGTTTCCGTGTACTCCGTGTACTTATCTTACCTCGTCCATAGAAGCGGCCATTGGAACTACTTTCAGAAACTTAAAACAAAAAATCTCCTTGACAACGTACAACGGAGATGCGCTATATAAAATATGTTCATACGAGCTTTTGGATGCACTATACTGAGTGAAGCTTCTTCTTCCGGCGAAGAAATGTGTGGTGTAGACACACATCACCGACCGCAGTACAACCGAGGTTTGAATGAGTGTAACGGATTCACCCGAGGTTTGCCGATTGTGTATTGTTACTCTCTTTTCCATTTTGTTTCTGTAACGCCCCTTCATCTTTCCGTATTGTGACTGTAACCCATGCACTCTCTCTCTTCGTATCGCCACTGTAACCCCCTCTCATTCGCTGTCCGTGTTACTGTAACCTTCCTATCTCTTTCCATATGTTGTTACTCTCTTTTCCATTTTGTTGCTGTAACGCCCTTTCCAATTTCCGTGTTGTGTCTGTAACCCACTCTCTCTTTCTGTACTTTTACTGCAACTTCTTTCTCTGTAATGTTTCTGTTATATCCATCTCTATTTCCATATATTGTGACTGTAACCTTCTTCAGTCCAAGTTGATCCCATTTCCTGACATTGCGACACAATGAAGACAAGAAAAACAATAATATTCGCGTTTTAAACCCACTGTATTTGCCAAATGCGCGGGTCGAACTCACCATTACCAGCAGAATGGATCAGCCACAAACCTTCGTAACCTGTCCGACAATTCAAAGAAATATTCATATGCTGTATTATACTGTTCTGCTATGACATTTTAATTCATCAGTTTTTGATGTTTAAAATTGGAAATATACTCAAAACCATAATGTTTAAAACAAAAGCGTTAACAGTAACCTACCCGAAAGACATATTCTGTCTAATTACATGTTATCTGTAAGTAAGTGATTTTATAACGAAGTAAAACAACAGCAAAGGACCGGGGGCTACTTCATTGGAGAAATCACAGAGTGATTCAGATGAAACTGTTCCCTCGGGTAACACTCGTAATTGTTTTAACTTATTAATTGAACAAATATTTTAATTTACATTAATCTAGCATGTATATTTCTAGTAAAAAGTCAACACCGCGTTTTCGAGTGCGCACTTAGTTTGAGGCAATTACATAAAGATCATTTAATCATGCGATTGATAAATGCCGCCTAATTACGTGATCCGACTGTTTCTACACCATCAATCTTTCTACAGTTGTGATTGCTTCATACTCATCATCTAATAAAGTCCACATTAGACCAACCATTTGCGGTTTGTGTTTTTTCTTTTTAATTAGAATTTCATTAAATGAATCGTATGATTTCGGGAAACGCAGGAAAAATGGATTGGCCGTCATCGTGGTGGTGTTTTTGTGCCTGTTATTATCCCATTTCTACGTCAAATTGATTTTGCATGTATCTGTCTCAAAATTACCAATGATATTAAATTTGAACCGAAATTGTATTATGATACATTTATAGCAAAGCCGCGATATATCAATATGTCTGATTCTATTGACAAAACACTCGACAAATTAGTAGACCAAGTGTACACGACGAATTATATTTTATTCTTATTTCATGTATTCTGTTTAATGAGAACACTTGATAGCAAGTTTTTTTCCGAGTTTTTATCAACTTTTAAACATACAAAGCTCATCACTATATTTGTTACGTTCTTAATCTGCAACCTGTCATTTGAATGTCAATTATAAAGCTGCAAATTCATAACGTAAAACTATAAACAATATATCTATAGCATTCATTTCTACAGAATTCTACACAGAGAAATATAACATTGAAAAAATTAATAGAACACATACAACTTAGTTAAATATAATTTCTATGATAGATATTTGCAAAAATATTAAATAATTTTACCTGATCTGATTTAAGTAATTTTGTTAAGCAGTGGAAACATATGGACTTCTTATACTTAGTTACATGTTCCTGAGCAGATTCACGTACGATTTGATCAATTCAATATTGTTATATTTCCCGTATATGGATTAAACAACGTTTCATCAATAAAGATCACAAATTAATACATAACCATTTAATAACATATAGATTAATTACCAGTTTATTAATTAAATAAGTAGAATATTCATGATTATTTAGTTATAAAATTATTTAAGTAGTATGGCAGATACGCCATGGATCAATCTTTACATGTTGAACAAACCAATTAGGAAACGTCAGTTAATGAAATACATGCATCGGTTATTTCAAGATCAATGTGAAGAACGACAGAATATCAGTAAAAAATAAACGTATTAAGAATTATATACAGCCGTGATAACCATGTTATTGATTTGAACGTGGTTCTGGGAGGAGGTGAGGTAGCACTGTAAAGTGTATTGTATGGGATATCATCCAATATGCACTCTAATTCAATAAACATTTATCAGCAGCAATTCACTGGTCTGACAATTTTATATTTCATTACAGAATTATGACCCATAAATGCCCAAATGGTCAATGTAAATCAGCCCGCTGACCACTTTATCCAATCTTATTTGCTATCAGATCGACACCTCACAAAACGCCACGATAATGAGATGTTGCGGACAATGGAGAAAGAACAGCACCCCATATCAACTGTCAGGTGCTGGAATATACTCGTATGCATGTCAACTGCTAAAGTACCGTGTGTTTATTTTGTACGTGAATGAAACACCGGCGATAAGTGCATAATAATAAGTACCCACGTTAAATCACGGACAAAATGCACGGAGAGACTAATTCAAGAGAAGATTTATAAGATCCAAACAAAGAAAAGGCAGTTGCAGCCGGTGTCTGAAGTTTCAACCATGCATAAATCAGTCTACGAACATACATTAGACGATTTGATCAAGTAAATTTGTTCAATACTATAGCTTAGATGACAACACAATAATATATTTCGCCAAATTAGATGTAAAGATAAAATCTGAAGCAGACGTCTAGGACATATAATTTGTTTTAACTTATACAGTTTATATTTACAAGTTCTAGATACTAGTAAATCCCTTAGAATGAAAAGTTGACGTTGAATTATCCAGAGAGCCTTAGGCAACAAGAGTTAAAGAACCAACCACAGAAATTTAGAATAACAGAGTTGATAAATCAATTAGAGAACCTTATAACAAAGGAGTTGGTGCATGTTCGAGGGGTTATTTGGTTGTTTAATTACGGCTTAACGTCACTTTAAGAATATTTCACCGATATCGTTACAAAAGACCAAACGACAGGAAAGGAAAAAAGGCGGTGACAGGAACGGGAAATTGAGGCAATAGAGATAGTTCAGAAAGATGGATAAGCCCATGCAACGGCGTTTCCGCCTACTCTTCTATCGAAATTTGCATTGGGATCTTTATCGAGCCAGGGGGATAAAACAAATCCCTGTTCACGGGACCCCAGCTTAGCATCAAATCCGAAGGAAGTGCCGATCTTTGCATGGCCTCTACCCTTTAACCTGTCTGACTTGAGTGACCTTACCAGAAACACAAGTTCCATCAGAATAGCTTTCCAGGTCATCGAGACACTCAAACCTACCTCCGCGATAAGTTGTCAAGCAAAGGGATGTCAAAGCAAAAGGGATAGTTCAGAAAGAAGGATGAGCCAATGCAACGGCGTTTTCGCTTACTCTTCTATCTAACTTTACATGGGGATCTTTATCGTGCCAGGGGGTTAAAAATCACTGTACACGGGACCGCCAGCTTAGCTTCCCCTTCGAAGGACGTGTCGATCTTTGTCTGGTCTCTACCTTTCAACCTGTCTGTCTTGGGTGGCCCTAACAGGAACGTAAGCTACGCCAGCATAGCTCTCCATGCCATTGGGACCCGCAAACCTCCCTTCCACGATAAGGTGTCGAGCACAGGGAAGATGTTCGAGGGAACCTTAGAACAAAAGACTTGATGAATCGTTGCTAAGAGGACCTTATTACAACAGAGTTGATGACTCATCCAGAGAAACTAAGAACAACAGAGTTGGTGAATCATCAAGAGAATCTTACTCTTGACTCTTGCTCCTTTTTAATTGGTGGATAAGGTTACCATACACCGGAATGACACGGAGGCATCGCGGCGGG
>JAUMGZ010216545.1:0-11692 GCA_032359645.1 Pododesmus macrochisma
AACTCTGTACACACTATTGTTTATACAGCGAACATGCTCATATTGAAGATATTTACATATCCCACAAGTAGGATAGCTATAATATTTACATATTCATTAGATGGTATTGACGGAGCAGATTCAGGCTCGTGTAGCGTTGATTGAGATACTTTTATTAAGTGCATTAACTTATTGATGGAGATATGGTTAATATAGACAGGACTGATAACACATTGTCCAAGTAAACACACAAAACATGCCGTACTCTTATCACGATGAAACAAATAAGTCTATCAATAAATTAATATCAGTTAGTTATATATGAAGCTTTATTGAATCTGTCAACAAATTGTTATTAATTATGAAGCCTAATTGACATGCCAGGGTTTGTTAGAATTGACAATTGATACATTTTTGTGTATCGATTTCATTTTGTTGTTTAACTACATGTAGCAATGCTCTAATATTGTTATGTCTTCATAATACTGTATTTGTCCCTATAAATGCCCCCTCCCTTTTCAAGCATCACAGTCCTGTATAATAGCCAAGCTCCATTGGGGGAGAGCATTGCAGTAGATTTATTCACAATGTTTGGACTCGTAATATGGTCCTAATAAGCACTAATAATAATTTTTCTATTAAGTTGAATATGGTATGCTTCCTGAATTGCAATGTCTGAGTCTTGGTCTTAAGAACAAATTTATCCTTAATGGACCATTGAACACTATCTCATACTTCTTGACCTTAAAAAAAATCTAACATAAGGGAGACTTGTTATATAAGTAAAAAATAAATTGAATTTTCCACAAGGAGATAATGGTGTGAATTGCAAAAAAAATGTATGGAAATAAAAAGTTTCGTAATTACCCATGTAATCAGAAAAACATTTGGCAAATTTTTTCCACTGCAATTTATAAAGAAAAAAATTAGTGGCTGATATTGTCATAACAATGTCAAATAAACATATATAAATTTATGTTAAGTCATTATTTCTGCCGACTTTAATTTAACAAGGAAAAGAATATGTAAATTACAAATGTAGTGTTCGGTGTGTGTACAATAATATACATTGTTTAAGCTTTGACCAGAGCTCTATTGTTAACATGTTAATTGGAATTTAAAGTAGATATTTAAAATTGAGATATAGCTGATACAGCTAGATTAAAGCTATGCATTTGTGTATTGATTCTTGTGTGACATAGTACACTGTAGGTACCAGGTGCCTCCAATATCAAAATTCAATATTTCCTGACCCCCTATCAATGAGGCCATACCATTCAGTATTTTAGTTTAAAGTAAAGGTTTATGTGAAAGACTTATTTGAAATGCCAAAATGTATTTAAATTTAGAATTAGAGTTCTGCGGAATGCTTGTATCTTAATTAGTTAAATGTGAAGTTTTTTGTTGAAGATTTATATTAAATGCTAAAATGTATCATAGTTTAAAGTTAGGGTTTCTAGTGCAGATGTATTTAAATGCCAACATGTATCTCAGTTAAAAATTGAAGTTTTGTGGAAGACTTACGTAAAATACCAACAAGTAACATAGTTTAAAGTTAGGGTTTCTGGTGCAGATGTATTTAAAATACTGGCATGTGTCTCAGTTAAAAATTAAAGTTTTGTAGGAGACTTACGTAAAATACCAACAAGTAACATTGTTTAAAGTCAAGATATTGATGGAATACTAATATGTAACATGCCAATATTTCTCTTGGTTCAGAATGAAGGTTTCTGTGAAAGACTTGTTCAGAATGCTAACATATATCTTAGTTTGAACTTAAAGTTTCTGCAGAAGACTTGTGTAAAATGCCAACATAAGCTCTTTTAGAAATTCCAAGCTTTTATTGAACATTCACCGAGTTATAAACTTCAAACACCGAAAATTGATTTTGTTTGACTACAGTTGTGGAGTGATATTAAAAAGACCTACCACATATACAGTGAGTAAACATTGTAAGTGACAGAGAAAAAGTCTGTGTAAACATACGACAGGCACAGTTATAGGTAATAATCTATTGTAACCCTATACCTCACTTATATACACAAACTAGGTCAATTTTCAACCCCGCGTGTGATATGGACTCTACTTAACTAAATACACAATGGAACATTTCATTGTTTTGTAGGTTAAATAGGACACCTTTGTGTTCATACTTTCATTTAAACTTTGTTTACATTATTTGAAATCAATTTTAAGATAGTTATCACTGTGGCTTTATTGAAATATTTTTTATATTCTAAACAAAATCTACTCACGCTTTCTCCATAAAATGTTCAGTAGTGTCCGCCCCTCATAAATGGAAAACTGCATTGTGACAAAAACATACTCAACAAATCAATTAACACAAATGATTATATTTTAATTAGCAAAAAACAGTTGAATCATTCTTTTTTAATGAAATGCTTAACAGTTAGCAGAGTATTATATAGAAAATGTATGTTCAATTTGATTTTGACATGTTGCATATTGTCAAGTTTAACACTTGTATACTTTCACTGACTTTGGTGAAAAGTATGATTTCTTCAGAATTATGTGTTGATAGTGATATTCTTGGTTGAAGTATTTTCTGCTTCTTTATTTTCAAGTTCAACAGCACTTAGAGTAAGCATTTGTAAAAAAAATTATAAAAAAATGGAAAATAGTAACTCTTTTCCTAATTCAGTCTAATATAACATATTTTTGTATTATACAGCTGGGTACCGGATTACAAGAGCGAGATTTCCACGCCAGTAGTAGTAGACAGAGAACGACTGAATTAAACATACCTCGACCAAGTGTCAGAAGTCAGAGGGAATCTAAATACTCCTGGGATGATCCAAGGCCTGACCCTTATAGTGTGTTCAGTGTGTTGGCACGTCAACAGAAACAAGGTAAGCAGGATTTTTTTTCTCGCAATTCTTGCCAAACTAATATTTCTGAGAATTCAGAAAAATATAGCCTTGGCAGGTTTTGTTTGCATAGTTTGAAAATTTATTTGAATTGATTACTTGTTCTCTTTATGCAGCCAAACTACGCCCTGGGCCTGTAGGAGAGGAGGCTCGAGGAGGGCGTAGTCACACCCCAGTCAGAGAAGATGAGGTGAAAAAGACACATCAGGCATCTAAGCAGGCAGCTCCAAGACAGTCAGCAACGAAATCTTCCTCAAAGTCCAGTACAGAGACCAGAAGTCAAAGTCCTGGTGTGAGTCGCCATAGCAACCAAAGTCCTGTGCCATCCTTACCGTCTCATCGCACAACAAATTTTGCTTCCATTACAGAATATGCAGAAAAGGCCAGGTAAACATCAGAATTCATATTAAATTGTAATATTAAATGAGGTTTAGAAAACACTTTTCATTTGGACTTCTGTATTGTTGTAATGTTTATTCATTATGATTGAAAAAAAGTGTGACATTTACAAGAAGTTTTAATATTTTTTTTATGAAAATACAACATAGACAAATACAGCATAAAACAGAAAGCAGAATATGTAAAGAGATTGAAGCATTGTTTTCTGCATTTTCTATGAATTTGTACTATTTAATGAAATAAACATTTATAATTTGAATTATTCATTATTGTTTATACAAGATATGAAAAAGGGAAATGTAAATTTTTCAAAAATTCTTTAAATTTTAGGACACAAATATTTCCTGATACACAGTAATATATTATAAATGTATAAATGGAATCAAATGCTCAATAGAACAACAACAGCAATCATGTGACTTATACAAATCCATACAACAACAACAAACCTACATGTATGTTTAAATGTTTTAGGAGTGAACTGACACAGCCTAAAGCAGTCAGTTTTCAAGGTGACCGAGAAGAGAGTGAAGAGGATACTCTTAAAGATGATTCATTCAATGTCAAGTCTGTTGAGAGGTATGAGAAAAATAAGTGTAACCCTGATTTTCGTGGGAATTAGTAGGGCAATTGTGATTATCATTAATACATAATAATATACTGACGACGCCCACCTAGTGGATGAAACATATTGACAGAATAAACCTTCATATGAGCTGAATCTTGAGTGTTGTTGTTTCCGTCTTTGATACCTTTATGTAATGTTATTTAGTAAATTAAAGTTTCTGTATTTGTAGAGACTGAAATGTTTGTAACACTTTTTCCTGATTTCCTTTTTCAAAAATAAGTTTTTGAATTATTCTTTCAGTGAGGAGGAGAAACAAACCAAAGCCTACAAACCAAAGAAGCGTCCAGTTAAACCACAGCCTCGGTCCTTGTCAGAGAGAAGAGAGGCTGGAGAGAGCGACATCTCTATAGAAACTGTATGTTGTATCAAATATTGCCATAGAAACATTGTTTGTTCCATAGTAACCATGGATTTCCTTTTCACAAAGTATTTCTTTTTCTAACAAATTAATAAAAATGGCAGCAAAGAGACTGAAAACTATGTAGAAACTGAAAGAAAAACGGTCAATACAATGTATGCATGAGGGCAGTGATATATCAGGAAAGTTCTTTGAAACAAGAGATTAGTATCTAGTCAATTCAAAATGCACTTCGATGCATGAAATCATGTCATTTTTTGCATAATTACATTTAAGATTATAAGTTAGAATTACTAATTGTTGATTAGTGCAGACATTTGTATGCTTCTACAACTTTTGACAAATGAATTGTGGTTGTTTAAAGTTTGCTGTGCAATTATTGCATAACATGTAATAATATGGGTTACTTTGATAATTAAGTTCAAAGATTCTATTGAAAGAGAAAGAACTTTAAGTCAATTATTTAGGTTTCAAACTGTAAAGAAAAGTAAGTGTAAAACGGTTATTTATTTTACCTTCAATTTAAATCTTATTTCCAGTTGGGAACTTTTATTATTATTTTTTCTTAGTAATTTGTTGGTTGTATCTTTCATTCAATTTTTTTAAGTGAAGTGAAATTTAATATTAAAAAAAAATGTAATGTGTAAAATATGGCATTCCTCCTAGGAAGTAGATTTCAATTGAATAGCCCTCAGAGTGTTAAATACATAACAAAGTCATTTACAACCTAAATTTTGATTATAATGAAGTAAGCAATGCTAAAAGGTTATGTCATTATTTCAGGAACATAGTCTGTCAGCCGAGACCGAGCCTTCAGTTAAGGTGCCAGCCAGATATTCTCCCAACACGCTGGAGCGTCAGTTCTATGCTGAACTCAACCAGCTAGAGAGCATGGAGGAATCTATGAGACAACTTTCCAGTATGGAGAGAACTCGAGGCATTTCATTGGCTCAACAAGAAACTGTTTCGCTTGCTCAAATACTCAAGGTAAAACACATCAACTTTTTCCTACTATCCACAATTAAGATAGTAATTATATGGGCAGTTATATCTGATTTGATTATAATAATATATGGAAGCTTATAATACCGGTACTACTTTTGATGAATGAAGAAACACTCATCAGGTTCATAAAAAATCTTATGTAATTGTTGCATTAAACTTTACAAGTCTGTTCTTATAGAATTTGGCAAGTTAGTGCTGCATAAAATGTGACAAGTTTGCTAAAAGGAAGTAGTTATTGATACTTGACTTTGTTTTAGGCTCGACAACAGGCCCATGGACAAGAGATGAAACAACTAGAGATAAAGGCACAACAGGAAGCACTAGACGCTACTAGACAGTTAGAGGGCGTAAGACATCGTGCAATGGAGGCCACACACACTGCCGCAGCAACGATAAACCGTCTAAGTACCGGCCCAACTAGTCAGAAAGACGAGGAAACCGCACAGAAGCTTATAGACAGTCAAAACCAAGTTACCAAGGCTACAGAAGAGGCCACTCGTAAACTAGCACAAGCTAAGACAATGGTTTCTGTTTCTTCTGATTCCATTAGATCCATATCTGCTGCCGATAATATCAGACCACAGAAGTCTAAATTGGTGAGTATTGTTTGATATATCAACTATCACTAGAAACATCTTTGTGTATGAAAGGGAAGTAACTCTTCATTATCCTTAGCTATTGAGGAAGAATTGTGGATGCATATCTATAGGAATTCTGAATACATGTACATGTCTAAAGCTATTGGGAAATTAATTGTATATACATATTTGTAGCTATTGGAAAATTAATTGTATATACATGTTTGTAGCTATTGGAAAATTAATTGTATATACATGTTTATAGCTATTGGGAAAATAATTGTATATACATGTCTATAGCTATTGGGAAATTAATAGTATACACATGTTTATAGCTATTGGGAAAATAATAGTATATACATGTCTATAGCTATTGGGAAATTAATAGTATACATCTGTTTATAGCTATTGGGAAATTAATAGTATATACATGTTTATAGCTATTGGGAAAATAATAGTATATACATGTTTATAGCTATTGGGAAATTAATAGTATACACATGTTTATAGCTATTGGGAAATTAATAGTATACACATGTTTATAGCAATTGGGAGATTGTATATATGTCAATAATAATGGCCGAAGGAATTGTGAATACAATAATTTATCTTCAAAGGGAAAGACTTGTGTATACATGCCTATAGATCTGGGGAGGGGGGGGAATGATGTGTATATATCTATAGCTAGAGGGGGATTGTATGTACATGTCTATAACTGTTAATAACTTGCTCATTGTTTCAGACTAAGCCTGTGAATGAGAGGGTTCCTGATTCTGCAAGGACACTTACCACTAGGACGATGTCCATGGATACAAGGACAGATACTACAGTTAAAACTAGGTACACTACAGTTATATTGTCCTTGTATATAGCAGCTGTGTACGTTCTGTGAGTCTTTACAACTGAAGACTTCAATATAGACAAACACATTACTTACATTTAGTCATATAAAAAGCTAAACATTTATAACAGACACATTGCTTTGTATGTATATGTCATTTTGCAAAAGTTTCGACTTTTAAACACTGTACAAAATTTGAGTTATAAAAATAAATAATTTAAAAGTTAATAAAAAATGCTCAAAAAATAGAAATAAGATATTAGATAGTCAGAAAGAAAAGTTTGAATTTGATAATGATACGTTAGTAAATTCAATTGCTATGTTACTTTCAGGAGTAGAGGCAATGAAACAAGACTGAAGAAAGTGGACAGTGATACGTCAATACCCTCAATCAGTGGAGCAGACGGACGAGATGAATCCAAGTCCGAGAGTATCGATGAAGATATTTCACAAGGTAATGTTTTTAGATGAAGATATTTCACAAGGTAATGTTTTTAGATGAAGATATTTCACTAGGTAATGTTTATTGATGAAGATATTTCAAAAGGTAATGTTTATAGATGAAGATATTTCACAAGGTAATTTTTTTTGATGAAGATATTTCACAAGGTAATGTTTTTAGATGAAGATATTTCACTAGGTAATGTTTATTGAAGAAGATATTTCACTAGGTAATGTTTATTAAAGAAGGTATTTCACAAGGTAATGTTTATTGATGAAGATATTTCACAAGGTAATGTTTTTAGATGAAGATATTTCACAAGGTAATGTTTTTAGATGAAGATATTTCCATAGGTAATGTTTATTGATGAAGATATTTCAAAAGGTAATGTTTTTAGATGAAGATATTTCACTACTAAGGTATGGTAATATTTCTAACCAAGTCCGAGCATTGATGAAGATATTTCACAAGATAATGTTTCACTTCAAAAGTTTGTGTATAAATGAATGTTTACTATGAATAAGCACAAAGATCAAGTCAAAAAATAGAATAATTGTCAATTTGTTGGCTCCCTTGTCAGACTCCTAGATGATAGCAAACTGTGATTGAAGGGGTAATGTATTAATATTTCATTGAGGCACCACTTATAAGTGTGTAATCCAGCTATCAAACTTCAGCCACAACAAACAAGTTAGAAAACTGTAGATTAGGGGAGGTAACTAACAATTTGGAAATCTGGTGGAAGGGGAGGTAACTATTATTCGCCAAACTATTCAGAATCCAGTTTTAAGGCTGACATTTGTACATTCAACTGTGCATATACTTGACATGTTTCTATTAAGTTCATTAAGATTAAGGTATTGAATCCTGTTTGTCTTTCAGATGAATACTCTGTTACTTTCGATGAGACGATGACTGAAGATGAAGTAGAGGAAAAATCTTTTAAACTCATTCTACCATCAGAGAGTCACCGCAAGCGTAGTAAGAAGCATCACTCTGACAGTATGTCTGTTACATCAGAGGAAGGAAGCACTACTGCAGGTAATTATGGGATGAAGCATCACTCAGACAGTATGTCTGTTACATCTGGGTGCATCCAGGTGTTAAATGAAGCGTCTATAGGGAGAGGAAGATAACGACTGGATCATTTGGGTTTAAACAGTCTATAAATTTATATGTAATGGGAGATAACTCTAGATTAAATTTGAATGGGAATTGAATTAAAAATTCTTTTAAGTTTTTCTCATTTTGACATTTTCTCTATAACAGTGCACGCTACATCACGTATGTCCTTAGATAACCTGAGCTCTTATTTCACGGGGGAAGAATCATTTAACAAGTTCACGGAGGAAATGGTGCGACAGTTTATGAAGGAGGAAGAGATGAGAGCACAGCACCAGGTCTGATTTATATGTGTCTTCAATTTGATACTTTGTTGAAAAATCGAATTTTTTATTTTTAGATAATATCATATTATGGAGACAATTCTTTATATTAAAAACATCTGTTTATAATACTATATTTTGTATTTCAAGGTTATTTGAGCATCCTGAAGTTCTGTTTCATAGTATTAAATATCAAAGTATGATGATTTAAATTGAATAATGCTGTCTTATGAATCTTTCTAAAAAAAAAATTATTTATATCAAGTTTTCACAATAGACTATATGGTCTATGTTCAATGTTCAGTATTAAAGCCAGGAAACATCTAAATATAGAAATCTATTTTCATTCTATTAAAGCAAACATACATTTCATATTTATTTAATTTTCTACTTTAAGAACTCATTGCTGCGACTGCGTGAAAAAGCATTGACAGAAAAAACCAAAACAGAATTAGCTTGGCTGGAGCAGAAAAAACAAAGAATACGTAACAAGGGTGCTGACGATAGCTATCCACAGATCGTGAAGCGACAGAGAGGACTTAAAATGAAGCTTCAGGAGCAGCAGGCCGAGATCAAGAAACTCAAGGAAGCTAATGATGCTGCCCTACGTGAAAGACAGTTAATACTACAACAACACAAGGAAATTAGAAGAATACGTCAGGCCACTAAACAGGTACCAATCATAGAATGCAAACATATTAAACCCGCTATATTTTATCTCACCAAGGTCTTGATCTTATACCTTCATAGACATGACTAATTGCGATAGCATGTGTAAAAAAAATAATTTAATACAATTTTAATCCATTTGAATTTCGATTATTATTATAAAGGGGAGAATACTCCTACAATGACATTTGATATTTCCTGCTTTCTTATTATAGATGATAAAAAAAAAAAATCAGAATTAAAAAATAAGGAAAACCAAATATAGCATATGTCCAGCATCAATAAAATATAGAATTTATATTGTGAATAAAATAAAGTCATTTAATATGTTGAGTGAGATCAAAGTATCTGTATATTTCACATTTTATATAAGAAATGTTTTATATTATTTACAGACGAAGGAGAACATGAAGGACAAAGGAAGGATGGGACGACCTTCAGAAGTGTACACAGAGGACGAGGTTGGTGCTGTAAGTTATGTTTAGTACATAGTTTATACCAATAAGAAGGGGGCCGCGGTGGCCTAGTGGTTAAAGTCTCCGACTTGTAATCATAAGAGCCTTTCACCCCCTAGGTTTGGTTCCCGTCCGGGGCGGCCTAGTGGGAGAAATTTGCCAGTGACTTGCCGTAGTTCGGTGGTTTACTCTGGGTACTCCCGTTTCCTCCACCAGTAAAACTGGCATGTCCGTAAATGACCTTAGCTGTTGATCGGACAATAAGCCATTAACACAGACAAATTATACCAATAAGAAAATACTAATTCAGCAATAGAATAATGTCCTGAATATTTAAAATAACAATTGTCAGTCATTTAAGTCAATTTTCAAATTATCCTTTCTTCCCACAAAACTGATAGATCTTTTGTCTCTAATAAATAGCTTTATTTTGCAACATCCAATAAGTGGAGTATTTTTGTTCCAACAGAAGAAGCTTAGATTCTGAAAAAAACAGTTATAAAAATATATTTAGGATATTTGATATTGATTATGGCAAGAGAAACAAATTATTCAGACATTTCAACGGTTGTTTTTATTTCTTTTTTCCAGTTCGATGAACATTCACAGACAAGAGAAAAACGTTTACATTACAAAGATTACAAGTCCGACTCCGAGATCTACACAGAGCCAAAATCTAACAGTAAAAACAAAAAACCAAAGACAGATGCAGTTACCATGGAGAAGTTAAAAAAGATACACCTGGATGAGAAGTAAGATAATAACATTTGATTGAATTGTTAAAATCGTTGGCTCTTAAAGTGACGTTTTGTTCAAGAATTATCTCCCCTGTAGATTGCTAGTTCCTTAGTTATGAAGATTTTTGTTCATTTCTCTCTCATTAAAAAAACATCAAACTACAATTTGTCCTGATGACAGTCGTGTAGTAGTCTAAGCATGTATTACTTCTATAATAAAATTTCAAGCAGATCTGTAATTTAATATCAAACCATCTCTTATTTGGTTGGTGTATAATTGCAAGGGAGATAACTTCTGGTGTATTTACCTGTATTTCCCCATAAAACAGCTTTCTGTTCATATAATCCATTCTTGTGAGCATGCAGAGATACAAAATATACAGTTTCTTGTTTACATTGAGGTGAAGCATATATCATTACTAATGCAATGTGAGAGAACAAATATAATCATCATTTGTTTATTTCACAACAAATTTTAATGGTGAGAGAACAGAAGTAAAAATGTTTCTTTGTTTGTGTTCACAAGGTTTTTAACTGTGAGAGAACTGAAATTGAACGAGAGAAAGAAACAGGCAGAGGAGCTGTTGAAATGGAAACAACGACTAGACCAGGAGGAAAAAAAGATCTTTAACTTAGAAAAGCAAGCCATGAAAGTCTGGGATAAAAAAGGACAAGGAAAACAAGATGAGGGCAAAAAGAGGGATAACTCTGTCAAACCAGCACGGGAGGAGAAGACAAAACATTCCAAAGAGGTCAAAGGTAAACTTACAATTTTTGTACATCGGTATCATGAACAGAGTGTTTGATTGGCAGACAATGGGTTTTAATTGGACGCTCACCAAAAACCATAGTCAAAAATATGGGCTCTATCCTCAGGTGCATAAAATAAAACATAAGACATTCTATGAAGCTATCATAATAATGGCACCAAGTGGGTAAACATCAATGCATTTGTAGTGTGTAGCTATCAAAATATTGGCAGAAGTGGGTAAACATCAATGCATCTTTAGTGTGGAGCTATTATGAGTATTGAGACCAAGTGTTGAATCTTTAGTGTATCTAGTATGATATTCATGTTTGCTTCTCAACTGAATATTTTAAGTTGTTACGTGTTGCTGCCATGCACAACATAACAGGATAGAATATGAAATGGTAAATCGGAAGTAAGAATATTGTGTAATATGAATCTTAATAATGTCTGTGTCAATACCAAGTGACCATCAATACTCGCAGTGCCTGTCGTGATTCTGTATTGATTAAGGTAGTACGAGCCTGAAACTTTTGTAATTAGAACTGGATAAAAGTACAATGAAACTGAAGTATGAATA
>JAUMGZ010216556.1:0-20786 GCA_032359645.1 Pododesmus macrochisma
ACTTACCGGTAATGTGACCTTTTCACATTTTCATTCAAATTATCTAATAAACTTTTCAAATAACAAAATTAAAATCATAGGTCTGTTCCAACCAGATGAATTTTTGATTTGTTCCTACTGTAATTATAAAAATTTGAAACAAAATTAATTTTTTTCCTAAATTCAAAGAAATAAACAATGTAAAATTGAATGATATCAATGCCTCAATGAAAACTTCTGCTTGAGGATGATCTCAACCTTAAGCTTAAGGTGCTATGCATTGTTCATGTTATAGATAAAATTAACGCATGTACTAAGTGTTTCTAGAAAAATGTTACACAATTGATGTAGAATACCAAAAGAGTTTACAGTCATGCTATTAGTAGTCTATAATCTTGATTATATCTATACATTAATGAATCTGTTTTAATGGTTTCAATTACGAATTAACATTCTGTTATGTAATGAAAAGGGTCCACTCTAAATAACCAGATATGGTCTACATCAGATATAATTAGATGCATTAATAATTTTATTTGGTACTTTAAAGAAATATTGTTGCATCTGCATGGTATATGAATCTTTATACAGGGTTTCATAAGAGATTAGCAGTGGGGAATTATTTTTATTGATGATTATTAAATTAAGATTCGAAGATTATGAAGAATGCAATAATATTTTCTTATTTTAAGTGACATCTTATCACAAGTAAACAGATTTGAATGACGAACTGCAACAGAAGTTTATTTATGTAAACAAATTCTTGTAATTTGTACCTGAATTATAATTAAATTTTTGTCATACTGATTGCAAGGAATTAATAATATGATTTTCAAGATACAACCTCACAAATGGTTTCAAATAAATTTAATGTACACATGAGAGTAATTTTTTTTTTTATCAAATGTGGAATCGGCCTTCATCATAATATAATGTCATATATAAACAAATAGAAAGCCAAGGTCTTCTCCAAAGTGGTTGTTGTCCTTTTTAAGCTCACCTTGCAAAAATAATGAGCTTAAGTCATCATAACTTGTCCGTCGTTGGCATTAATTTTTTAGTCAATCTGGACCGAAGGTCCAAGGTGGACTTTTCCCATACTAATGCCGTCCGTCGTCCGTCATAAACTTTTAATATTTTTGACTTCTTCTCCAAAACTACTGGACCAATTACAACCAAACTTTGCAGGAAGCATCCTTAGGTGAAGGGGATTCAGATTTGTTCAAATGATGGGGCTGGGCCCCCAGGAGGCATAACCAAAGGGCCAAAATGGGTAAATTTTGACAAAATAACAAAACTCTTTAATAAACTGGAGGCCTAGAGCCTAATGCTTTGGTTTGTAGTAACATTAGGGAATGGAGAATCAAATTTCTTCAAGGCTTGACCCTGGGTTAAAAAAAGGCTTACACAAGGGGTGCATCTAGGGAGCTAAAAGGGGAGGGGGAAATTTGATATCATTCAAAAATCTTGTAATAAACTAGTATGATGCTTGCACCTAAAACAATATAATATGAAATTTGACACACAACATGTTCAGTGGTGGGTTATGATCACATGTAAAGAACATAAATTTGGTAACATTGACCTGAAGTCTTAGAGCTTTACCTGAGCACATCAAGGTCCATAAGGCCTCTTGATTCACAGTGCTGCGTCTCTTGAACTTCATGCCACATATTCATTTTACAGAGAGTCTTTGTTTTGTGTGAATTCATTAAAATTAAAAAGATTATCACACATAATATTATGTTTAAATGTACGCTTACTTTTTCATGAACCTTTAACATAATGCGAACAGAAATTTTTCGCTCTATTTTCAGAAACTATTAGTTAATATCACCGAAGAAGCCACTCAAGACGAGATGACTGAATCCGTGTCAAGGTTGAAGTCTGAAATCTTCAAAGATGGTAACCACACATCAATAGATGAAGTTATGGACTGCGCAGTTTCAGTAGATGGGACATGGTCACATAGCGGTCAAGATGCTGCATTCTGTGCCGTGTATGCAGTATCTGTGGACACTGGTGAAGTATTGGACTACGAAACCCTCCAGAGGAATTGCCTTCAGTGTCAGGAATGGGACGACAAGACAACAGATGAGTATAAAGATTGGTACAGGACTCACCAGGACACCTGTCCTATCACTCACACTGGGAGTGCACAGAGCATGGAAGCTACCATTGCAGTTACACTCTGGGGACGTTCCGTGGAACGAAATCAACTAAGATACACAACATTTGTTGGAGATGGTGATAGCACGTCATTTAGATGGGTATGTAACTCAAGACCGTATGGAAACATCGACATTGTGAAGAAGGACTGTGTGGGGCATATTCAGAAACGCATGGGCACAGCTCTCCGACGATTGGTTAGTGATCACAAGGGACAGAAACTTAATGATGGTAAGGGCCTTCAAGGTAGAGGCAGACTTACACAGTACATCATTCAGTCATTTCAAAACTTTTATGGATTGTCAATTCGGGGAAATAAAGGGAACGTAGAAAAGATGTCCGAGTCCACCAAAGCCATGCTCTACCATTATGCCAGTTCCACAGACAATCAACAACATCAGTTCTGCCCGGAAGGAGAAGAGTCTTGGTGTAAGTACAAACGGGATCAAGTTACAGGTGAGAAAACGTACCGTCCGCTGAGACACCCTTTGCCTGAGGCAGTTGTCAGTGCAGTCAAACCCATAATTGATCGCCTTTCATCAACAAGCCTTCTCAAAGGGGGGCCAAAGATTGTCAGACCCAAAACCCCAACGAGTCACTTCACTATGTTTTGTGGTCATTAGTCCCAAAGGGTCAGTACCACGGACCGAGTGCCTACAGAATTGGGGCAGCTATGGCATGCAGCATTTTCAGTGTAGGAAGACAGAAGTATAACTGCAGACTCATGGACAAAATGGACTTGACGGACTTTGACAACGGGATGTGTATCTGGATTTCACAAGACAAGCGACGTGTTAGGGATGCTGATTATAAGGCAAGGGTCGACAGTAAGCACAGAAGGAAGGACTTGAAGAGGAAAAAATGTAAAACACTGGACAAACTGCAATATGACGAGGGAGTGACATATGAATCGGGACATTTTGATCAGGACAAAGAAAACAGTCAACCAAAACACGGAAAACGAATGTGCAAGACATGCAAAAAACCAATGAAAGGACACTCCAGATCCCAATGTGTATCTAACTGATAACAATCCAAAGAAAAAAACCAAACAAAGTATCGGTAAATATTTGTAAAGACAGTACAAACAAACAAAAAAATATCCAAAGGAAAACAAGTCTTCATATTCCAAATAGGAAGTCATAATAACAATAACAACAGGATCAGCACTATAACAGTTTAATTAACCTGTGTGTGTGATTTTTTTTTTATAACATCATACGTACATTGTATTCACATGGTTCTTTCGTGTCGGCTTAGAGATTGGGCATGGTCATGGCTTTGCAAAAATCTTCAAGTGCAACATGGAATACATTCTGAAATAAAAAAGGATACTTTTATTTTTAATTACAAACATTTACGCGTGTGAATCAAACAATTTAAAGTGAAACTTCAACAGTGGTTGTTTTTTGTTGTTGTATAGATTGACATGTTTATTGATATTTTATATAATTAGTTAGACAAGTGCTATCCATAATAATCACACTGTTTGCTTATATTTAATTAACCAAAGAATACCTGTCTTTGTTCTCGTCTTGATGGCCCTCTTGTCACGTGTCGTACCCAGTTCAAAACTACAGGTGGGTAAGCAAACTGTGGAGCTCCTGTGCACTCTAACCCAACACCATTCCTCTAGAATCAAGATATAATTCACTTACAAAATTGTCAGATGTGTTTAAAAACAATACTTCATAACCTTTCTGTATATAACCTTTCTGTA
This sequence comes from Pododesmus macrochisma, assembly GCA_032359645.1. NCBI lineage: Eukaryota > Metazoa > Mollusca > Bivalvia > Pectinida > Anomiidae > Pododesmus > Pododesmus macrochisma. The sequence goes on from JAUMGZ010216556.1 coordinate 3,869, forward strand.
GCAATACGTGTATATGTTGTTATTTGTCTCAGTGTTTAATAAATTATAAGTTATTAGATTGACATTATTGGAATGTTATGATTATATGCATCTATGTACTGTGATCAAAGTACACAACAATGGTTATAATTTATTCCTGGTGGATGTGCGTATGTTTGAAAACTGTGTATTATTATTTGAATGTAAACTTTCAGTATGTTATTTATAGAATTTAAACTTGACATTACCTTCAATTCTCTTGCCCAATGAGTGTATAGCTTGTGGCGAATTACCAACTTCCATTAGTAGAATCATTTAGCGATTTGGACACTGACTTATCAAACGACTTAGATGGTGTTTTAGCTGGTCTAGGCATCGTCAATTAAAAACAAAACCTATCTTCATGAACGTTTTGATTTATAGTTAAAACATGTAGAGCGTCGATGGTCAAGAATGTAATCTAGATATGTGATGTAACAAACTCCCGCTAAAAAATATTTGATATAAGCTCCGCCCACTTTTACACATAATTGCTTCCCAGCCTTATCAGTGAGCGCAATACCGATGACGTATTACACTCTTAGCAACGAGATCGGCGACAGGGGTCAGGGAAATTGCTTTTTAAACCCCTCTATCGTGAAATATGTGTTTGCCATTGACATCAGTTGAAAGTTAAGATGTTGATGTATCTTATTATCAAAAAAAATTTTTTTTTAGGATGTTTCACTTATTAGGTGTATACATAACCTTAAGAGAATACTAGCACAACTGTTATTAAGTCGCACATGTTTATAATGGCAATGAGAGTACTGCTTTAACCAAAATCTTCTGGCAATAGGAATGCTGAGCTGGGTTTTATGATGGAGAAACACTGTTTTTATGATGCAGAAGTACTGATGTTTATTACTAAATAAGTACACTTTTTACGTCCTAGTGTCAGCTTCAAGTGTTGGCAAATCTTATCATAATTACAGAGCTTGATTATACTGTGCCAGATAAAACATCACTTCATAACGATAAAATGTCAAATACAGGCCAAAGTCAAGTAGTGTCTGGAAATGGCTTAAATGTTGTAACAATGCTATATATACAGCATGTTGTATTTCAGTCAAAATCGGAATTTCCCTCAGATCAGTTTCAAGTATTGAATATCGTAAATATCTGGCCTCAGTGTGGCTATAACAATCACGGCCATCATTCTTATCTAGCCCTGTATGAAGACTGGTTAATTGTAGTCCATTGTCAATAGTACATTACTGATCGGGCTACAGACAGGTCTTGCCTGTCGTGATACCTGACTTAACGAGATTTAAGTTAATCACAAGGTGTTGTGACAAGACTTACCCTCCATCCACGAGGTTATTGGCCGAATCAACTTCCCCTTCGTGATTTTCTTTACGGGCTCGCTTCAACTGAAAAACACAAGAGTTCTTAAGTTAGACAAACATTTTCTATGAATTGTAATTATGTTAGAAACCTTTAGCCTGTGGCGGTCAGCGGTCAAGTTATTTATACAAGGACGATGGTCAGTTTACAGTGTAACTTCTGTCATTTAACAATAACACGTCTATACAATTAAATTTCACACATGAATATTCTCCCAAAATTACTTTCCATGCCTGGGTGTTTACCTTGTACAGAATGTGTTTAAAGCAGTGTGAGGACTCAACGTGATACAAATATCCTGAATTTAATATAGAAAAAACACAGACTAAAATTCGTATTCTTGTGTTTTTGAAAATCATGGCTTCTTACAATTCCTACAAATATGCATGACAATGAAAATAATGATAAAAATATACATCCTTTCTCTATGAAATCATAAGTTACCCAACTTGATTTATTTCTTTGGATGTAAAATACACTTTTCAAATTACACAACAAGAATTTAAACAATGTAAACAAAGCATGTATAAAATCATGCGTTCGTGTGAATAAACATTGATCGTAATACAAATGTAATAGGAAACACTTTATAACATCTTTAAGTTAAACTGCATCACAGCACTGTAATATGTTACGTTTTACAAGCATTGGTGAATTATATGTGTTTTAAATTGGAGGAAATTAATGGAGCATCACCCCCCTGTAGGACGAAAGTGATTTAGTTAAGAAAAGCAAGGAAATGGTAAATTGATTGTAGACATTCAGTGTGAATCACATTAACATTACACACTACATGTTTATAATGGAGTATCGTAGTCAATGTTTACATAAACAGGCAAATTAATTATCATTAACTGTCTAAAAACAGAGCTTTAATATCATTGTTTAAAAAGTTACATATAAATATATCTATTAAAATAATCCGATCAAAGAATATGTCATAAAACACATTTATATCTTGATGTATAAGAACAACAACTTCAACAATAATATGGTTAAGTTGTAAGTGTGAACTTTCTGAGAGTCATTCGTCTTTATATTACATACACCACATTGTAGTAGTCCATACAGTATAGCAAGTCTGACACTCACCAATGGGGATCCAGGCGGTGAAATAGATATGAATGACACATAATGAAGGTTGGGGTTCTCACTACCTAAAATCATATTGCACTGTGTTAGATGGCTAAACTAAATATGTTTCAGTAAATATGAGTTCTTGGTTAAATCTTCACAATGACATTTTGAAGTGCATTAGAAAAATGCCCAACTAGTCACTAAACTCTATATCTCCATGGAGTACAGTGGATCAGTATCAGGCCTAGGTACTGACACTGTGAATATTGTCCATCAAACACTTCCAAAGAAGTCCAAAACAATCAACTTAAATCTGGCACAACTAAATCATGTTGGCTGTATCCTCCAGAAACACAAATATTATTCCAATGGTAGGTATAATCCTGCAGAAAGCCTTATCTTCTGTTCAAACCAAACACCCAAAGTTTCTTATGACTCAAAACCATGGCACTTTTCTAGGTCACACACATGTGTGCAAGGCAAGCAAATTGGACTGACTTGAGAAATGTGTGTACAGTGTGGTACAGTGGGGGAGCTGTGTAACAACACTCAGCTGGGGCAGTCAGAGATAACTGGAGGACCAACACTATACTGCCACCAAAAATCATACAGTCACTCTCATCTAAAAACTTGTTACACCTTCTCTTTCTAGAGAGTTCCAAGAATGTCAACATCAGGACAGCATCTTTGTGGTTGTTACAAACAGGAAATGGCTGTACAGACTAGTGCTATCCCCCAAGTGTCAAACTTAAATAGGGGATTTCAGTTGACACCCCCTACAGTTCACTGTAAGGGATGGGGCACTTTACAGTATCCCCAAGGCAACAGAACACCCAGGTATATTTTTGGACACATGGTGTGTAAACATGTTATGTAATGACAGGGAGGGTCCATCCAAATGGTTGAGGCTATTACAAATAAATTATACATCTAACAGGAAACCTCTACATGTTGTCAATGTATGACTCAAAAGAAAATCTCTACAAATATTCAACACTTCTTAAAGTAAAAATGTCATTGAAATATGTTTAAATAAACATACACAGAGGTTCCCTGGTCTGTACCAGAGGCGTATATAGTATCTCTGTCTGTACTGATGTCACATTTGAGGGAAGAATAACAACTTTACACTGTCCTTCTTACTAAAATTTGGTGTTTTAAAATAAATTCATGTGAACAATTTGATTGCACTATTAATCAATATGAAATATCAGGTTGAAGTTGTGATAATTCTCTTCTTCCTGTAAGATTTTATTTTGTGAAATTATCACCCTTTATTGATAGGAATTGTTGATACAGAATTTTCTACACCTTTTTTCTCACTCTACATTAAAGCTGTAAACATCAGGTGTACTCCAAAGTTAAGGCTTAAATTATTATGATGAAGTTTGAAGACCTCTATTGTATAAATCATATAGTATTTGCCATATGTACTCATTTACTTTATTTAATATGCCTTATGTATATAGGTACATTACCATACCATTCCTGGCATTTTATAATAAATGCCCTTTAATGACAATTTCAGTGTTCGAGTCTTATTTAATGTCAAACAAGCATGGAACCCCTACAGCTGTCTGCTCACACCCTGGTCATCTTATTTCATCAGCCCCCATATACAATGTATTATTACGGATATATAATAGCCCATACTCGTGGTATTTACTTCTCAGTTTAAATATTTTTGTAAAGTCTATGTTGGTAAAAAAGCTCTATAGAGCTTATGTTAGATTGTCATAAGTACTCTGACTTTAAATAAAACTTGTATGCTTTAAATATACACATTAAGATTTAGATGAAATAATACTTTATACTACCATAAAAATTAACTTGTTGAAAGCCATTTCTTTATGAACTTAAAAATATAATAATTATTGACTCTTTAATCTAAAATTGATTTAATAAATTCATTATAAAAGTTTAGTTCACAAATTAATTGGCATTTAGTTAATCAACATTAAGTTTTATTTTAAAATAATGAAATCAAATAAAATCTTCAAGTTTCTTATTGAAAATAATGATGTAAAAAAGAGTGCTTTTTTGCTGGTATTAACTATATTGAAATCTACAGATATATTTCTGTTGAAATGTTAAATATTGTAAATCCCTAGGTGAGTTTAATTCTTAAGTCAATATCTTATAAGGAATACTACAAATGAACACACACACATCATTTATACAGAGACCCTTATAACTGACACTTCTTAATGTACAGGACAAATATACCAAAGGCAAATTGTCCCAGCACCCAGGGGAGGGAATAGTAATGCTCCTACATAAATTGCCACCCTTGGTGTAAGGATGTGGAGCAGTAAACATGTCATAAAGGGCCCCTAATGGGATTTCATTAGAAATGGTACCAAATCACTTCAGAATTGATTCTGCCAGTGACTGCCAATTAGGACAGACTGGGGCTACATACTTCATCACAGTGCTAAAGGCTGCAGACTCTGTCAGCAAGCACTGGTAATAACCTGTTTTATGTCCAACACCTTGACTCTATGTAAAGGCTCTCTGTGGTCAGCCACTGTGTCCAGTGGGACCATAATTTACAAAAATATCACACACAAATGACCAAAATTTCACACAGAGTCCACTGCTTGTAAATCAGCAATAAGTCAGCAATGAACACAAAGAAAATTAATGAAATTATAATCAAATGCAGCATCTTTCTGGTTCAGACCGATTTGTCCTTCATTTCCTGAAGGGGGAAATTTATTCTTGAGACAAAAACCAATAAGTTGTAAATCAAAACATAATATAGACTAAAACAAATATATATCTGTTTTATTTTGCCCTCTGACATACTGAAGTAATAAAGAAATGTTGTCATGAATATATAAATACCACACGAAAATATTCAAAATTTATTTATTATATATATATATATATATGGAAACTTACAATATTAAAATTAAGATATATTTGGTAAAATTATAATGTAAAAAATAGTTTCTGTTCAAAAATAAAACTTCAGAATAAATTGAGAAAAAAATCCTTATATGTTGTCCTTGTTTTTGCTTCATAGTGCTGTTGATATAACAATGCTTTATTTATTCTTTAAAGCTGAGATATGATGATAATTTTAAAACTTACAAGATATGTAATTTTTTAGTTTTACCCTAGATATTTCAATCGGAACTAACTTTTGTTAAGATTATATAATAGTAAACTGTATGTTGCTATACGCATAGGTCACTATATGGTCTCAACAATCACTTGGAGTTGACCTTTGCTAATTGACCTTGCTGATACATACACACTACTAGTATTCACTTTCACAATGCTTTTTATATTGGTTGTCGTTATAACAATTCTGTAGAAATACTGTATGCAAATACGTGGTTATGGCAAGAAAATCAAACTTTATAGGGAGACAATTTATAACAAATCATCTAAATCAATTTCTAATTTAATGTTTAACATCCAATCAGAAATGGTTTATATTTAGTGAATTTGGTGTCTTTTTGCAATAATTTTTGCCAAAACAACAAATGTACACAAGTTGTTTAAAACAACATTAAAGGGTTTGTTACCACTCCCAAGAAAAATTAAAGGGGGATCATTTGTAGCAATGTCACAAAACTTGCAGTATAACAAGTGGTAGACAATGTTTTAACAAAAACAAGGCAGTTTATATAGCAGGTAATTAGTTTTTACAAACATTGTATTATAATTTGCTGTTAAAAAAAGAGAATATCTGAAACAACTTATATACAGTGGAACCCCTACAAACCAAATTCTTACAAAACCGGAATTCCCTCTTTACTGACACTCCGATCAGGTCCCTAGTTTTTTGCTGTTTATTTATATATGCATAATATGATATCACAAGCGCAAGCAAGCAAATTATTCCCATTTATTTTGGAATAATTTTTGACCCGTAATGAACATCTTTATGTGATCTCACTAATATCAGGTAAATAGATAAACAGGTCATTCTTCTGACAATGTTGTACACTGATCCTCCAATTTAAGGTTACATTAATGAATACAAACACTTATTGCCTATTATACTTAAAGTTATTACTGAGGACCCAATTATACTTAAAACTTGTTCCGTATTTTAATCATTAGAATAGTTAAAAAAACAAACCCAAACCCACCTGACCTTGACCCTACACACAAACCATTACAATAATGGAGCACTTGATCAAATTTTAGGTGATTTTTTGGGAGGTTATAGTTAGCAAACTTCCTTTAAAGTCCTTATAATACATGTTTCCGATTGCTTAAGTACGCTCTTTCCTATCTAACGGTCAGACACACAAGCTTTTACTTGACTGTTTGTTCATTCATTAAATCATGTACATACTCTTGGACATTAAGGAGAGAGCAGAATCTTGAACTAATTTCTACGTTTTAAAATCTTGATAGAGTTTGACAAAGGGCCACTTGATATATATATCCTTAACAAAGTTTGTTGAGAGTTTTCTATTTCAAGACTTTTTATCCCCCCTCTATTTGATACTGATATCAATTCAAGTTAAATTTGAAGAAACAAAAATTGGTGAATCTTGTTCTTATTATAAAGTAATTCATACAAATTATACAGCTAATTGTCAATTATTGTTGTTTATCTGTAATGATTGTAACTTCCCCTTCTTTATTAATGTTTTGGTGTCCCTGAAACTTATCAATGAATATATATATATAGCCAGAACAATAGCTAGTATTTCTACAAGTAATGTATAGTATATACAAAGTATAGATGATCAACTTGGAAATATCTATATATATATATATATATATACACACATCAAACTGAAGTATCAAGGTATGTAAAACAAAATTTTAATATGATTTTATGTACGATTAATGAGACCCACAATTTCACCATCAAAGTCTGTTACTTTTTATATGGTATCACTTCCCGTATAAAATATCCAAATCTACAACAGATATTAATACCAATCAAAGTAGTAGATAGGGACAATCAAGCCATACTAGTAATGCTGCCAAGGCATAGTGGTTATCATAGGGACACTATCAAGAATATTTATCACAAAATAGCATAGTTGGTGAACAACCTTATACAAAAGTAATTAAATCAGAAAAGTCTAAAAATTACACTCACATAAACCAAAGAAATGATATCTATCAGTAGTTTTTCACATTTTATTTATTGTGAAATCTTGAGACCTAGTTTACTTTGTTGTGAGTATCTAACACATACAGAAAGTGCACATCTGAGTGTATGTATCAATAACACACACATCACAAATGTATTGTCTAGTGAACACTTTTATTTACCCACAATGAAACATTTTCTACAGGTATGAAACTGCTGTACACATGGTAACAAAACAAGACTACCTACTATCGATTAAATCTACATATAGCTCCACTTCTCAGGTAGTCACGATCTCGGCAAACCAGTGGCTTTAAACATTAACACAAAAGTAAACAGTAATGTTTAAATCGGACAAAAAATGCCCCCTTTAACTCAGTGAAAATATAATTCACCTTCAAAATTATCCAGATATCAACTAAGTTACGATCATTATAATTATATCTAAATTTCAACTTTAAAGACAATTTCATAGTCTCATATTTGAACAACAGTCTTGAAATTGACAAAAAAAGCAAAATTGCATACTAATTCTGACCAAAAATAACAGTAAATTTGATTAATTCAAACATCATATCATATCATAATATCAGAAGAATTCTTCAAAACTACATGTATATCAATCTAATAATACAAAAATGCAATCTGAAACATATCCGATAAATATGATATTTATAAGAGCAAAGAGCCAATCCTCTGTGTGAGACACCCCCACCCCAGTCCGGAAACCCAGATCTTACTCGAAGCAGCCGTTATTAGTGGACGCTAAAGAGAAAATTAATTTAGAAACTTTTGTTTTTAAACAATTCTTACAACATTTATCTCAATACATTCTGAGAACAATTTATGTCCCAGTACTTATGAATTTTTTTTATTTGAGTTTTGTTTCATCACTTTTTAATCATTATTTGCAAAAATGAAAATTAATAATTCTGAAAAAAATAAATAATTCTCATGACAACATTGTTTAAATCTGGATAATTATGACAACATTGTATAGACCTGGTAAATTATGACAACATTGTATAGACCTGGTAAATTATGACAACATTATATAGACCTTAACTATATATTTGACAACATTGTATTGACCTTAACAATTATGACAACATTGTTTAAATTTGAAGGTTTGAATCTGAACAGTTATGGCACAACACTGTATAAACCTGACAACATTGTATAAATCTGTATCACAAAACTGGATAATTGTATAACAACATTGTATAAACCTGAATAGTAATGACAACATTGTATATATCTGAACAAACATTGTTCATGCAACAAAATATTAATCCAAACAATTAAGAAAACATTATATTATAAAGCTGAACACAGACTGCAAGTACTTTCAGACAGGCATTATTATTTTTACACAAACTTCATTTAATTTCAGAACTATCTAACATCTTTCATGAAAATTTTACAAATATTTAGCTCTTTCACAATAAATGACCAATCCTCACATCTTCTATTCACCACTGTTGTTGTGCTTTTATGAAAAATATTCATATATTCTGTCAAACATTTTAAACTAAAAGTTTTAGACCTGTTTATCACATACAGTTATATGCAGCAATAATAATATTAAGTGAGTCAATACATTTAAAAATGTTAAATAAATCCTATTTTCGGGTACACCAATTCACAATCTGTCTGGTAACTTGAGACAACTTTAGAAGAGTTAACAAAAGCTTTGGTGAATAGTGTACCTTTTATATGGGGGATGTCCCACTTAAACTACGACAGTGTGATCAGTAGGTAAATTATGTTTTAAATTTTTGCTGTAATACAAAATATAGAGCAGAAATATAAAAAGATTTAAGATTAAATATCTGTTCTTTGTTAAATTACTAAGTCTTTATAAAAAGATCAATACATTTTAATTCCTTTCTATTAAATGATATATATTATAACATGTTTGAGACTAAAAGTTAATTTGAAGTTTACCTTTAAACAGATTTTACTGAATGAAGAGGAATAAGGATTTTATGCTATAAAAACTAAAAACTATTTCAAACTAATTAAGATTAAAAGAAATTTGGTACAATATATATATAGTGATAATACTACAATGAAATATGCTGGATTTAGAATAAATTTCCCCCTTATATAACTAAGTTAAGAATACTAGGAATCTAAGAAATTTTCTTCCTTTCAAAGTTTAATACATTTGTTTATTAATTCCATCAATTTATGGATGGCCAGCTGATTTATAGAAATGTCTTTGAGACTTATTTATTACGGTTATTCCTAGTTTTAGTTACAATGCTGACCAATGTTTTCTATTGTAATATAAAACAATATTCTGTCAAAACATTGGCAGAATCATATACTTAATTTATCTAAACTTACTTAATTTGGATCTTTAATAGGAAACATTCTTTGTGTCAAGAAGACTCATCTTTTCCTTTCAATTTAAGACTTGGGAAATTTTAAGTTTAATACACTACAAAGTATGTACACGTCAACGGTGTGATTTTGCCACCAGGAATTATAATTGTGGCGGAATTATACCATGGTAAATTTTCAGCATGAGTACATTCTCTGCCTGTGTCCTGTACACCTGTGTTTTATCAACAATTCTACTTCTTTATTCAACTTTTGACTTGAACTGAGCCACAAGTGACCCAGGATAAATCGCAGCATTGTTTTCTTGTGAACATGTTTTTCTTTAAAAATTCATCAAATCGCAGTTAACCAGTACAATTGGGGTGTACTTACGGTTATTTAGACGCACACGACTTTGACAATAAAATAAAATATGAACTTTGCCTACTGTACATGATGACAACAGCTGGGCAGATACCTGCGTGCCGACTACAAGATGGGTGACAGGGAAACTTCTACTGCAGATCCGGGATTGTGGGTTTGGGTGTAGCGTGTCTCTTTCCGATTAAGATGGCAACATATGTATGCTTTATATCTGGACTGTATTTCTAGTGTATTTTAATTATGATGATTAAACTTATCACAAGTCAGTCGTGTTAATTTATTTAGAGATTAAATCAGCCTTACCCAACGCTAAAGCAATCCCTTATAACGGCTATCTTGCATGACAGCTTGTTTTTGTGCTGTTTATTGTTTGTTCTTAAATAAGTGTGTTCATATCACATATATTATGATATTTGTTTGGTTCTCGTCATGTGTTGAAATACTTTATAACAAAAACATTTAAATCATAAAATAACGAAACTTTTTTATCGGAAAAATAACAAATGATTTTGAATAAAAAAAAAGTAAATAAAAGTTGTGTTAACTAATATCTAAGAGAAAGAATTTGATAAAAAAGAACAGATTTTTAGAAATAGATTTTTATATAATTATAGTATTAATAAATTAAAATCAATTATTTCAGACCATGAAATAGACATTTTAAAAAACAAACAGATTCCCATTATTTTAGAAATAAAGTATTTATGAAATGAAATTAAGAAATAAGCACAATTTTTGCTAAACATTGAAATAATTCATTTTATTTCTATATGAAATATTTCAAGACTAATGGGGAAGAAATCTATAATTCAAGTGCTCCAGAAACCATAAAATACAAGATTTTTGAATTATGATTTAAGGTAATATATTGTCTATTTACTCTCAACTACTTAAAAGATAAATACGGTTTATATTTAACAAGCAACTAGACATTTCTGATTTTATTTACTCTATTTCCAATGGTATTCAAAATAGTATGAATTTCCTGACAACACCTGGAGGTTCCACAATGCTAGTTTTAGGAAGATGACAACATACATCCAAGATAAACATACCTGTGAGTAATTAGGTGATTATACATCCACACAGTAAATCCATATTGTCTTATATCATATATAACGACCAATCACTGCTATCATATATGTGACACAGTTAGAAAACGTTGATATTTGCAGAAAAAATGTGTGTTAAGGTACTAATGTCATTGGATTCCAGAGTTAGGTATCACAGTGGGAATTGTGTCACCAAATATATTACACATGTACTGGTGATTCAGTGAAGAAAATAATAAAGGTAAGGCGAGCAGGTGATTAGCCAATAATTTGACATAAGTCTCGTTTGATTGTGATGAGAGTAATTAACTAAGATTTCATAGTTAAAGTCCAGCCACATGAATACACCCTTACAGTGTTGTGAGGGGAAACTTGAGTCCAAAGTTTTGTATCACAATTCTTTTCTTGATCTTTCTCCACTGAAAGCCTATACCCTCCGAAACTGCTATCACAAGTTGCTACTTTTTACTGGAATTCTATCTGCTCTTTCAAGGCAATAGATACCCAACAGATCAAGTTTGGGGACAGTGTAATCGTCACAAGCAATGCCGTCAGTTGAGTAGAGCTTCTAAAAGACACAGACAAATTCACGATCCAGCCCACTCAAGTAGGATGACACTCAAATCAAATGAGCCTGAGCCACTACTATGCATTCAGGTGATTCTCTGGATCACAGTCAATGTTTATTAATCAGGACACATTAATATGCAGTCCGTCCTTTAGGCTATAGTGTTATAGAACAGGCATTATCAACCAAACCAATTGGACAATAGATTATTTGCACAGTCTAAAGAGAAGTAGAAAAGGGGTGGAGCCTGATAAAGGAAGAATAACAGACATGTGTCTCTTCCTGGTACAAGAGCAAGCACTTTGATATTGATCCCATGTCAATCAAGCTGTTGAAATCAAATTGGGCGTGTGAGGTAGGGACCTATCACAGGGAGTTTAAGGCTAACACTGTAGCTTCAGGCTGTAGTAATGAGCACAACATGAGATTACTATCAATAAACTGTTACAGTACTGTGTCTATTTCACAGTAATAATCATTGTTATTAAGATGGGGGATTAGACAACACACTTCACTACAATAAAATACTTCATTTGAAACTAAGAGGATCAGCCCAAAAGACAGAAAGTCAACTTGTCGGAGTTTGTTAAGAACTGTGTTAGAGCATGGATAACACTAATATCTTGATATTCCTTTAACTCTATATCATAATTAACAATCTGGTCTTATTATAGTTCTGATGTAGCAAACTTAATTCTCTCTCCATTATATACAACCACAAAGTATATAGACAAGTAGAATACTAGAACGGTTTGGTGTCCAACAGTCATATGTATTACAGGTTGATACCACATTATGGAAAGTGTTCATTAATGGCAGCAAATAATACATCAAGTAGGTGTAAAATAAACAAGATTTCTTTTCAAAAATATTATTACCTAATGAAATTTTCCATGGAGAATTTATTTATCTACAATATGAACAGGATATACATTATTGTATTTGCATCAAGAAACTTCCTAACTCGACAAAACCAGCCAAGGATTAATGTTACTGCGATGACCAGTGTAAAACATTTTAAAAGATTGGCCACATTCACAGAAAAACGCTATTTCATGCCACAAACTCAATAACCAATAATTTCAATTATCCATTATTAATTAGAGAATCACAATGGTTTTACAAAATGATTAAAAAAGAAAGGAATCTTAAAAAAAAACACCATTTTTTAATCAGATACAAAAACGTACAAATCTTGCCAGCATAAAGATTTTTTTGCATTTCTAATGACTTATTTTTATATGTAACATCAATTAAAATGTTATTGGTTACATATATGTATCTAACATTGTTGATTTGGCAAAAAGAAAAAATCCCCAAATTAAGGAAAGTTATCATGTGATATTAAGGAAGTATGTTCAAGCTTACTGGTGTGCTGTTTTATGGTGACCCTTTTTTTTATTTTGAACAAGTCAAAAGCTTGAAGTTATAAAGGAATATTTAGCGTAATTTTTTGTAATATTTTAATTTAAATAAATTGTTTCTGAATTTGAACTTAATCTTAAAACATTACAAAACAACTATATAGAACAAATAAGAATCAAAATGAATGCAAGTCTTTCTCTCCGATGGTAAATGATGTCAATCTGATAGAAGATAATGCAATGTAACATTGTAACATAGCGTAGTGGGTGTAAGACATGATTTTAATCTGAATGCAATGATTACTACCGGTATGTAATACTGGACTTATATAAATATTTCACCACCTACATATGATTTGGCTTAATACAGAAAAATAACATATAAAGATCATTTTCAAAACTTTTGATCAATCCTAAAATTACTAGAAACAGAAATTGTTTTTTTGTTTATATTAATATTTATGTTATTAGAATTTGTGAAAGACAGAAGACAATTGCACATAGATTATTTATTATTAAAATCTTAAAATTGTTCCTTCCTCAATCTTAAAGAAATTAGTTACATTCAATGATGAAGTACACAGAATGCAGATTGATTTTATCTTAAATTAAAATAGAAATTTCTAAATTAATTTAATCTCTGGATCCCTTTTATGTAAATCAGATTTATTGAACGACACAGGCATGAATTCAGTCAATTGCTTTTGACTAACAATTTGACAAAAATTACAAAAACTGAAAATTTGTTTTAATTGTTACAGTATCATAATTCATTGTGAAATTAAGTTTACAAAATACTTAGCTGACATTCAAACATTGTAGACATCTAAACAGATGGTTTATTATGATGTACATTAAGAATTAAATTATCAATAAACATAGAAGATCAATAATTTTGAATCTTCGTGTAATTGAAAACAGGTTAAATATTCTATTTCCATCATTGTAATTCAAGTTCATTATTCAAGTGAAATAAGTTTAAATTCATATACAAAATTATATTTTACCACCAACGTGGTTCGTCATAAACATCGAACTGTAGTTCTAGTTTTTATGGCGTATAATTAAAATTCCGCACATCAAACATGAAGAAATTACATTTAAGTAGTAATGGTAAATAGCACATATTCAGTCATGTACAAAACCTACATATTAAAACTACGGTAAGTGCAATGGATTAATTAAAAGAAAAACCATTTTGATACAACGCTTGAGGAAAATTACCCTTAAATACTTAGGAATAAAAGATACATATAATTCTAAAAAACTAGTTGTATTCTAATTGAGAGTAAATTGATTTTACAAACATTATTACATACAGAGATTCACCATAAAGCAATCAATTTCCTATTCAAAAATACTCAAACTGTTATTATCAACAACAAACTCACGACACAGTCCGTAGGTTCATTTAAATTCACATTTATATCCGAGGTGAAAGTTCAATTGCAATTTTATCTAGATAATTGGATTGTATCCTTACCATGATATAATACAAAGATGCTAACGCATTGTCCAATACCTGCACGATTCCTGCTCTCTCTGGTGGACTCCATTTTAAATTTGAAATCAGATACAATAATTGTGTGTGATATGAATCGCAGTATTTAGGCTGCCACAATGCAGCCATTCTTGAATTCATTTATCATCCCATTTCTCAGATCTTTATCCAGGAAAAAGAAAAATAATTTCAAAGCTAATCTTTATCAGCGGTCCTTACTTGTTAATCTTAAAAACTTGCTTTACGAGCGTAATTATCTCATTTAGCGGGATAATTGGCACATTTTGAATTAAGATAAACTTCCCTCGATCAAGAACAATTATATATCTGCTTTTTAAATTTCATATTTTTTCTATTACATTATACACATCAAAGGAAAATGGTTATAAAAAATCTCTCCAAATGAAATAATAAATAACAAAAACAATCATTGTAGGAAAACTATCAGCTTCAGGTTTAAACTTTTAGAGAATCTCCCTCAAAGACAGGACAACAACTCCATTGGGCCTAAATATTCATCTGCAATCATCAGAGAAGTTGTTCATTGAAATTGCCAGGAATTTTTTATTTTGAAATCAGATACAAATGCACGGATGAGCAAAACCTGAGGGCATCAACCCAGAAGACTTCTTGTCCTAGGTTGATAGTTCTTTTTCAGTCAAGAAAACCTCACCCAAAGGATTCTACATTGGAAATACTGAAGCTTATTCAAACTTGCCATTCATATGTAATTTTTTTTTTATAATGTTATATACATATATAATATTAGTTATATAGGTTTTAGGCAGGTTATATGGGCTGCATGATATAACCTGTCTGAGTTTTATATTTCAGGAGCCAAAGGCAGAATTTATGATTGGTCCATATAACCTGCCTAAAATCTATGTAACGAGTTTGTCACACAGCAAATCCTTCTTAATACAAATGTACATGTACATTTGGATTCATTAACAAAGAAGCAAACAATTCCAATGGTAGCTGCATTATGAAGTCATTTGCTTTCAAAGTTTATGGACATCATAATCAGGAGTAACTGCATTATGACAACTTTTTTTGCACCTGAATTTTTATAACCAGTCTGAGGCTGGTCATACAGGAATTTATGATGGGCTAACTGACCAATCAAATGTCAACAAATTTATTTGTAGTGTGACAATATCCTATATTGAACTTTGAAACAAAAAGTGACCCCTCTAATGGTCCCAGAGTCAAGTTTAGAACTAACCTAAATTCTAATTTCATCATATTATCCAAATCAAAATCATCAACTCACAACTATCTTTAATACTGCCTTTGACCCTAATGGCTCCAATATTACAACTTGAAGATAATCACCTCCTCAGTATGTGTATTATGCTACAATTATAATTTTTTTTATTTTTTTTTTAAATTTATATTTTATTACCCCAGAATCACTCATGAACCAAAGATGGGGTGCTCTGGCTTTCATGTTACATTAAGCTTTAAAGGGTGCATTGTTATTCATTTCATCAATCATCAATGAAATATTCTCGTTTTGTTAATTTAGACTGGAGATTTTAACGAAGAATCATGAAAGGACACAATCAATTAGAATTCATTGTTGTGACATTTAGTTGTGTTAAGCAATTACACAAGCCAAAATAAGACGTTTGTGGACCAATAAGCACTCATCTGGTAACAGAGCAATTTGAAATTAAAATCCTGAAATGATACTGATGCAGAGAGTTTAACTAAACTGGTTGCACACTTTTGAATGCCCATAGGATCAATCATGCAAAGTTTGGTAAAAGTTGGTTATGTCCTTTTAAAGTATAAAAGTTTCGGGACGTGAGTGATAGCTATCTATGACTCGTCAGAGCTTTCAACCTCAAGTGAGCCAATATCATGCCAGAATAATTTAATGAATGCATGATATTTTTGAACATCTATTTCTGTATAAACTTGCAGTAGACTTCTGACCCCCCATCCCCCGACATAGCCCCTTGAATAACCAAATGTAAACAAGTGATACAATTTTGATAAAGCATCAACCATTAGGATGCTTGGTGAAATACACCCTTACTCTAGCAATATCCAATCTTGGTGTAATTCACCCTTGCTCTAGCAGTATCCAATCTTGGTGTAATACACCCTTACTCTAGCAGTATCCAATCTTGGTGTAATACACCCTTACTCTAGCAGTATCCAATCTTGGTGTAATTCACCCTTGCTCTAGCAGTATCCAAT
>JAUMGZ010216557.1:0-11692 GCA_032359645.1 Pododesmus macrochisma
TTTCAGTCAAATTTGGTATGCCAGTACACAAGGACAATACTCAGAACAAGTACGAAGGCCACTGCGATACGTTCATTTTTACGCAAATTAGTTAATAGGTTAAATGGTCAAAATGCAACCAAATTTGGTAGGAGAGTACATAATGACAAGACTCAAGAAAAGTGTGAAGGCCAATACGATGCGTGCATATTTACGCATGATAATTATGTTAATAAATAAAAGTAGCATTGGTTAATCGGTCTCCGTGCTCCTATTGCTTTAAATATAGTTTAATTCAACCAAATTTGGTTTGTCAGTACATAATGACAATAATTCAGGCTAAGTTTGATTGCTTATGCAATGCATGCATATTTACGCATATTAATTAGGTTACTAAATTACCATTCGTTAATCGGTTTTTGAGCTCTTACTGCTCTAAAAATGGTCGATTTCAACCACATTTGGTATGGAAATACATAATGACAAGGCTCAGGCTAAATATGATTGCCAATGGGATGGGTGCATAGTTACGCATAATTATAAGGTTACATTGGTTAACCCGTTTCCACTGCTTTAAAAATGGTATTGAAGTACATAATGGCAAAATTCATGTTTACTTTGATACTCGATGCGATATGTTTTTCAAAAATGTATCTCAGCGGGGCACATAAATTGTACGAATTTTCTTGTTCTCTCTATTTGTTATGCGACATATTCAAGTATGTGTATGGCTTTATTAAAGTATGCAGTTTTACTGTGAGCTCCATGTTCCAATAATATATGTACAGCCTAAATGTATCACAATTAAAAATGAGATTTATTATCTTTGACTATATATGAGCTCTATATTGTAAATTATAGTAAACAAATGCAGACTTGCCAAAGAGGCGGACCGCTACTAAAACTGTGCGCTTGCGTTAAAATGTGAAGTAAAATCCCGAGAGAATTTTTTTACATCTTTTATAATAAAACAAGATAACACATTATGACAAGTTATTTCCAGTGCTTGGCACTGTATCTTTGGAGGAGCCTTAAGTGACTCAGCGACTGGAAGGCTATGATGTCTTGGTAGTAGCACCTAACTCAGACATATTGAAGGGTAAAGGCTAGACGAAGATCGACATATCCTATGTATAGGGAACGCTAACCTTGCGGTCTAATCTATAATTATATTTAACTAATATTATGTTCGGGAAGAGAAGACAGGAACGCCGTTGTATGACTTCGTCCTTCTTTCTTTAGAATTCCTATTGCCTTGATCGTCGCCATTTATCTTCCTACATTCATGTGTACGTTTGTATTAGGGTTTAACGTCACTTCTAGTCTTTCAACGATATCGCCGCGGATCTTCTTGGTCTTTGTTCGTCGCAATACCACCTTGAATGAAAGCTCGCGAAACTACTTTATACGCTAATAAGCAAACAAGCAATCACTCAGTTATTTTGTATGTGACATATTACACGAAAGAGGAGTTGAGGGCTTTGATGACCTGGGAAGTTATGCTGACCGGAACTTCAATTATTGACAAGGTTATGATTTGAAGGATAGAGGTCAGACAAAGATAAGCACGTCCTTCCTTTGGAGTTGACGGTAAGCTAGCGGTCATCGTGTTTTAAGAATGTAAGACCCTTGTACTACAAATGTATAAAGATCCTTATGTTCGATACAATACTACAATAATGCTCATCCTTCTTGTAATGCCCTTTTTTATTTACTTCTGTTCCAGTCTCTCTCAGCCAGACGCTTTATCTCTGACCGCGGATATAAAGCGTCCGGTTGAGAGAAAGAATTCCAGTTGCGGCTTCTCATTCTGTCCTATCACTGGGTTTCTTTTCTCGCGATATTTCTTCAAGATGTGGAAATAACGTTAAACCCTAAAATAAAACACAAACAGACGTGTCTGTCGATTTGTTTTTCTGAAATGTATTTCTATAATTAATTTATATTTGCTCTTATTATGGTTAATACAATGATTTGTGTATGCACACCCATCTCTCAAAAACAATATTGATCGGATTGTACTGAGATAACCAATATCTTCAATAGGAACGTCATTAACGAGGTCTTGTAAATAAATCTTCCTGTTTACCCTGTCAGCGAATTTTTAACGAAGCCAAGAAAAAGATTTATAGTCCCTTTTAGGTACAGGAGAAAGCAAACAACCATATAAAATATATATATTTTATGTACAGTTTATGTAACTCTTAAAACATAATCCGACATATGTAATGATTAGTGCTGTGATATCCCTTTCTCTAGCGTGCGTATATACAGTTCATTAGTCAACACTAGTGATATTGATGTCCTATGCTGCATTGCAATAAATAGCAATACATTCCATTTGTAAGTTGTTCCCTTGTTAGATCTGAGAAGGAGTCATTTATTGTTAAAATTCGTCAATTTTTTCTTCATCCGAACCAAGGGTCTAAGGTGGACTACTCCTAGTCCATCCAGACCAAGGGTTCTAGGTGGACTTCTCCTAGTCCATCCAGACCAAGGGTCTAAGGTGGGCTTCTCCTAGTCCATCCAGACCAAGGGTTCTACGTGGACTTCTCCTAGTCCATCCAGACCAAGGGTCTAAGGTGGACTTCTCTTAGTCCATCCAGACCAAGGGTCTAAGGTGGACTTCTCCTATTCCATTCGGACCAAGGTACCTAGGTGAACTTCTCATAGTCCATCCGGACCAAGGTACCAATGTGAACTTCTCATAGTCCATCCGGACCAAGGGCTCGAGGAGGAATTCTCCGATAGAAACGTCGTCTGTACGTCCAGTGTTGATTTTCCTCAATGTTGACATCTCTAAAACCACTTGACCAATTTCGACCACACTTATAGGAAGCATCCACGAGGGAATAGAATGTTTTCAAATAACGGGACTAGGCCTTAATCTCCTACCAGCAAACCAGAGCGCCAAAAATGTAATTTGTTGCTGCGCTTTATGCCTCAGTCATAGTGTCACATTTTGGAAAAGTGCGAGAACGTGGCTACAGCGTGAACAAACGTGGAATAACGTGGCACATGCGAGGCTAGAGCGTGGCGGCAGTGAGGCACATTCTGACCGAGATTTGCAAATCGTGAGGGTCGGAAACGGGGCACAATTGCGCGGCCAAGACGTGACACTATGACTAGGGTATAAATGCTTGTTAGTTTAAACACATGAACAATATTCTTTACTACTGCGCTCCGTTCTTATGATATTACGTTGGTACGTGTAATTGGTTCTATAAATCACAAGTTTTTCCTTTAATCTCATTCACCTGTCAGCACCGCCATAAAAAAAATTCTAATCAAGATTTGTTATTATATTGTCTTGGTTTTTATAAGATTTTTTATTATACTTTATGTTAGCCTTGAGATATCAGCGGCTGATTGTTTTTCTTCGGACACAATTTTTTATCTGATAATATTTTCTGATTTCTGCATTGCAGTCCCGTCTTTCTATAAATTATATCAAATCAGTTCAACTAATCATAAAGGATTGACTCTGGGAACATCTCGACGATTAATTTTGCAAGAAAGAATATAACATCAATCTCATCTCTACGTGTCAAGGTTAATAATATTGCTTCTGCTCACGCTCAGACAAAGCGTGCGTTATACATATGTAACCGTCGCAATCAATGAAACAAATGTTCAAATCAATTAGGTCGGAGGGGACTGTGGCTCAGTGGTAGAGTGTTAGTGTCGTGTTCCGGTAGACGGGGGTTAGATCCCCGTCTGCGCCAAACCTATCGCATCAAATCTTTGTAAAAATCCTAGCTCTGTTTTAAGCGCTCAGCATTTCAGTGTTAACTCGGTATCAGAATATTTCAGTGAAACAGCCCAATAAAGTAGCCATACGTGCGCACCGTCACACGCAAGTACCGTCTCGATATGACCTAAATATCTAAATACTAGGATTAGCTGAAGGGACTGTAAACCCAAATGAAATAGATAAACAAAAAATATTTCCGAGGAACAGTTCTTTGATTTTTATCAGGTGTAGGGCCTGAAGTGACGTTAAGTCCTAATTAAACAAACAAAAAACCCAGTAAAGCATGGTGAAATCAACGAATGAAGAATTTATGATTCGGGAAAAAGGTGAACCCAAACGGGAATGAAAAGGGAAAGAAGAAAGTAACACACAATTTTCCGTATATTATATTAACACTGCTGATGAGATACTTATGAGATAATAGGAGAAGCAAATGAGACTTTTGGTCGTTCATTTCTGCAGTTAAAGGGGAAGATTCCAGTTCCTAAACTACAATTACATTCTGAAAAATCGAAAACGTTAACAATTTGTTATTTCAGGGTCGTGGCCTGGGGGAAAACGGAGGGGGCAAAACTTGCTTTCTTCCGCTTACATATATTTGCCGAATTGTCGAGAATTTTGTCATTATGATAGTAAAAAAGAATAATTGCGAAACATCTGGTGGTTCCCTACCTCACCCCACCTCCGCAGGTTACGGCACTGTATTTTGTATGTGCCGTAATTTGCCGCGAGCAACATCTTTCCGTTATAACATAAAAAATTCTGACATGGTAGTCGTTAATTCTTTAGGAGAGGCTGTAAGTAAATGTTACTTAATATTTATCGTATACAAACATACATGCTGTAAGTGATGATCAAATCAATTTTGTCCACACTGTTACGCTGGTAGTTAATGACCTCGCTACTTAAATATAACACATCGTAACTTTAAAGTTGAATATAAAAGTAAAGGTTGGATTTTCCCACAAATTGTATGACGTTTCGCAAAAATACATGTTGTATTAAACTCGACAAACGCACATGTGGTTCACTTGTTCATACATTACCGTATGACAGTTCTTTTGAAAACTGCATAGGAAGGATCGAATTTATTGCATAGAAACGATTTATAATCATTTTTTTTTAAATCCTCTTCTGTCACAATCTTAGACGAGATATTTGTCAAAATAAGCCTTCTTTTGGGCCAATCAATATTTTACTTCTTTAGCGATTAAGAAAGAACCATTAAAAATGGAAGAATAATGCCACCATTTGTCGTTGTAATGGGCTTTGGATTAATTTGACGCTGGTGCACTATGGTTTACGCGGATATCGAAGATCCGAATGTTCTTTGACCGTATCTGATGGGCGTCTCGTGTGCATTGCAGACTTGTTTTTATTATTTCCGGGAGATGTATCATCAACATCATCATCTATTTATACCTCGCGTGAGACGAGTGAATAGAATGGGATTCAATTTGTTGGAGTATTAATTGTTTGTGGTGACGGAATAATTTGCGCAAAAAGTGCATTTAGACTTCAAAATGCGATGCAGTTTCTGTTTAAACTATCGCGAGGTAAGTTGTCGTGTTAATTTGATGTTTGAATTCCGAGGCGAAACATTAAACATGTTTTGAAAATTATTTCACATAAATACAGAAACATTGAATATAAACTCAACACTGAACATAATACAAAATTATTTGAATATTGCAACGTTTTACAAGCCATATTATTGACGTCCATATTCCTATCTTTTTTTAATGTTATGAATACATGTCGACTTGGAGTTATTAAATAATGTCATCAATTTTACAACTTACAATTTAACGCTGCTTTGAGGTCTGCATTAGTTTATTATTCATTTTCAATGCGCGATTCAGTGAAGTTTTTTTTTATTAATTATTCACGGGGGTAAGCAAGACACCATTTTTTCTTATTTTTGCAGATTATTCTTTTATAGGTAATCAACTTATACACACGTACTATTATTGCACTTATTTATGCAGTCTGAAGGACACACTAATAATATTAAATTATTGCGTTATAACACTCAGATTAGGAGGGGGAAACTCGTCAGGACAAAACATTTTTAATTGGATTTGAACTCTATTGCATGGGTAAAGTATAAACAGAAGTGTATATTCTGACCTTTACTGTACAAACAAAGTATCAATCCTGAAATGGGGTTTGTAATATATAATTACAAATTGTAAATATGGAAATCGATTTCAACCATTATATTTTAAGAATGCCCTCGCTTATAACAGAACCATTCCAACGCATATCTTTATACATGATAGTAAGGCAATTATCGAATGTGATTACACCTTGGTTAAAATTGATCATTATTATAGAATGGAGGCCCAACATATGATCTTTCATGTAAACATTACTTTCTATATTAGTGAAATCATGCAGTCTCCAAAGAGTAAATATTAAAGGATAAATAGAAGTCTCTTAGAAATAAGTATTAACAAATCAGATAGGCAACTTTTTGCACTAGATACATGGATCATTCGATGAGGACAAATCATTGCTAAATCCCCTCGATACATAGCTTCTATTCACGATCTAGCGTCAGCATCTCAATATAATGATCTGTTGTATATTGTGCGTGCGTTTTATGCTGAAAGCTGTCAAACACAAAATTGTAAGAATTCTTGTGAGATTTATACACATAATTGGAGAAATGTGTGAAGTAATGTTTGTGAAGCCGATATTTATTGTAACATACACTAAGGGTTTTCAGCCTTTAATATCGTCATAGTAAATAACTTACACTCCCATATTGGACACATACATTCCCGAAATACTTCTAGACACTCCTACCCCCCCCCCCCAAAAAAAATAAATAATATAAAACAACACCAAAAACAAAAACAAAAAAAATGAAAAAAATTTCAGATGTAAGAGACAAGAATTGAAAACATACATCTACTATTTTTCTAGTTGTAATTTCTAATGCATGACTTTGTGAAAATCCTGTTTGCACGCTAACAAAAAACAATTTCAAACTTGGGACGGCCTTTCTTATAAACGTAACAACGCTGGCTGTATATATCCGGGCGGTCAGTTTTTGGTCCGACAGCGCAATAAGTGTGTGTTAAACACACTGTAAGGCGTTAATGGAACTAAGTAGTAGATGTATATGATAGATTATCAGGGTGTTGTCTGGTCATAGGACTAATTATCCAAACAAACAAGTGAAAAACGAAAATAAACAGGCATAATTGCTGATAAACTTCAAATATAACAATGTACCTCGTGGACAAACAACATATACTACAAGTATTCTTACATTCCAACATAGAAAAACACATACATACTTAATTCGATTTTAAGCACTTCATTTTGCAAAGAAATACACACCTGTTGCTACACACGTTACTCTTAATTAAGACTTAACAATTTCCTACAAGCGTAAGCAAGTTAAATTTTAAGGAAAATTGTTTTTACAGGGCTTGCCTCATTTTTGAAATTATATTTAATCCATATCCTGTCGATTCAATTTGGGAGCTGCAGTGTTTGCATTTTGGAACGCCCGATAACTAGAATTTTAACGTTAACAATGTACTCAAGGTCATGAATGTATGCAAGTGCAGTTTTGCTTTAATATGTTACTTAATATCAGGTACATGTAATTTGTACCAAATAAAAAAGTTTCAAATGTTTTCTGACTTAAAATATGTACATAATCTAATATGCATCTAATAAATTCAGTATGTTGTTCACACACATATTTTCTAACATATAAAATGAATTACCAAATACAACATTTGATTTATGGATTTGTGAACCAATATTTCGCGGGTAATCTTCGTATAACCTACATAAACATAGCTGTAGGTATCTGTTACGACAAATATGACAATTAACGAAGGTTTTAGTTTGACGCGAAGAAAATCTTTATATCTTTTCTTGCTCATCACTGTCGGGTTACTCTGTGTTAAAGGTTTAAGTAGATTTCGTTTTATGTCCTTTAAGACCAATAGGGTTTCCTGAGCAGACGGTACCAGATTCCGGTCATTTTATGTACGTTCCTATAAAATTAATTCTTAGAAAATGAGTTTGTGCAAAAATATGTAGAGCCATTTGTCACTGACCGTGCAGCAGTAACCAATTAAGATTCGGCGAAGAACATCAATACATTTCAAGAGTTATATTACATTCGTCTGTAATTTGTTTCTAACTTCCAATAGCAAAAATGAACACAGCGTATAAGTATTGTGCAATATGCAAAAGAATGTTAGCAAGGTTTGTTTCTCAAAGTCTGTGAGTAAGGCTTGTTTCTTACCTCTGTGAGCAATGTTTGTTTCTCATATCTGTGAGCAATGTTTGTTTCTCATATCTGTGTACAATGTTTGTTTTTCATATCTGTGAGCAAGGTTTGTTTTTTCAACTCTGTGTGTAATGTTTGTTTCTCAACTTTGTGAGCAATGTTTGTTTCTTATATCTGTGAGCAATGTTTGTTTCTCAAAGTCTGAGCAAGGTTTGTTTCTCAATTCTATGAGCAATGTTTGTTTCTCAACTTTGTGTGCAATGTTTGTTTCCCAACTTTGTGAGCAATGTTTGTTTATAATATCTGTGAGCAATGTTTGTTTCTCAAAGTTTGTGAGCAAGGTTTGTTTCTAAACTCTGTAAGCAATGTTTGTTTTCTCAAATATGTGAACAATGTTTGATTCTAAAATCTGTGAGCAAAGTTTGTTTCTCAAAGTCTGTGAGCAATTTTTGTTTCTCAAATATTTTAGCAATGTTTGTTTCTCAAAGTCTGTGAGCAATGTTTGTTTCTCAAAGTCTGTTAGCAAGGTTTGTTTCTCAACTCTGTGAGCAAGTTTTTTTTTTCAATTTCTGTGAGCAATGTTTGTTTCAGGCGTAACAACGCTGGTTGTATAAATCCAGGCGGTCAGTATGTGGTCAGTACAGTGCAATATATCTGTTTGTTAAATAAGTTGTTAGATATATCATAGTTTACCAGGGAGTTGTCTGGTCAACGGACCTATTATCTAAACAAACAAGTAACAAGAGACAATAAATAAGCATGATTGCTAATTAAGTTCAAATATCACCGGTTAACCTTGAGGGCATACAACATATACTATACTCAACAGCATTCTTACATTCCAGTATAGAAAAACACACATTCTAAGTTTGATTCAAAGCACTTGATATGTAAAGTAATTTAGAGACGTGCATCACACGCTACTCTTAATTAAGACTTAAACTCTGTCCTACAACCAAATTTCGGGTTTAATTTTAAGAATGGTTGTTTTTACAGGGCTTGTCTAATTTTTGAAATATTCAAGAAAAAAACCCGCAGAGTTAATGTTGGTGCTGCAATGTGTGCATTTCTGAACGCCCAATAATTAGTTTTTAACGCTAACAACTTACTCAATGTCATGCATGTGTGCAAATGCAGTTTCGCTGAAAACATGTTTATACTCCACATCAGACAATTTGTTTTGAAATGTGTATAATAAACCAATCTGAGAATCGACAGGAACAAAGTCATAGTGTCCTCTTTTTATCAGAGGATAGTTGTAACAAGCATAATAATGAAAATTACTTGTATAACACTTCGTCATTACCGTTTGTCCACGAAATGAATTATTGTTAACCTGTTAATGTGACGTATGTCTTTGTTCAATGTGGAAGAGGTTGTTGAATACCGAATCGACACGCATACATCATGGCGGATGACACATAAGTAGCAAGGAAACGCTTACTCTTTCGCGGAAAACTTGTTTTGCTTCTAGTTTTTAATAGAAATTCATAATGTTTCCGTCTTTGTTCAATATCTGTAATATTTGGGGGGGGGGGGGGGGGATTTATGTACGTGTCCCCCGTTTTCCTTAGTATTTGTCCATGTCCATGGACTTTAGTATAGAATTTAGAATATCGTCTTGGTTTTTCGTGCTTACAGTGCTCTATCTACCAGATACGCAATCATAATGCACAATTGAAAACTGATTCAATCAAACTTTACGCTAAAGCTCCATGTTTCCATGTTTAGAAATGGAAAGATAATTTGTTTGAGTTATACTACGGCGGGCCATAAGCGTGAAAAAAATTCTTTTAATGTTGGTATCTTTTCTGACGGCTATACATGTACCAAATTAAAAGTTTCAAATATTTTCTGACATAAAATACGTACATAATCTAATATGCATCTAATAAATTCAGTGTGTTGTTCATACAAATTTTATGTAACATGTGAAATGAATTATAAGTAATAACCATATAAAAATTTGGAAATATGAATGTGTAAACCAATATTTCGCGGGAAATCTTCGTATAACCCACATAAACATATCTGTACATGTGTTACGACAAATATGACAATTAACAAAGGTTTTAGTTTGACGCGAAGAAAATCTTTATATCTTTTTTTGGGCATCACTGTTGGGTTACTTTGTGTTTAAGGTTTAAGTAGATTTCGTTTTATGACCATTAAGACCGATAGGGTTTCCTGAGCAGACGATACCAGATTCCGGTCTGTTAATTTTCCAACGGACCTATTATCTAAACAAACAAGTAACAAGAGACAATAAATAAGCATGATTGCTAATTAAGTTCAAATATCATCGGTGTACCTTGAGGGCATACAACATATACTATACTCGGCAGCATTCTTACATTCCATCATAGATAACACACATTCTAAGTTTGATTCAAAGCACTTGACATGTAGAGTAATGTAGAGACGTGCATGCATGTTACTACACACGCTACTCTTAATTAAGACTTAAACTCCGTCCTACAAGCGTAATTCAGGTTTAATTCTACGGATGGTTGCTTTTACAGGGTTTGTCTAGTTTTTGAAATATTTAAGCATTACCCCGTAGAGTTTATTTCGGGACCTCAAGGTGTGCATTTCTTGTTCGATTCATCCTTATACAATTATTTCTTAGAAAATGAGTTTGTGCAAAAATATGTAGAGTCATTTGTCACTGACCGCGCAGCTGCAACCAATTTAGATTCGGCGAAGAACATCAATATATCCAAAGATTAATACTACATTTCGTCTGTAGTTTTCTTACTTACAATAACAAAAATGAACATAGCTTTAACTATTTTACAATATGCAAACATCTGTGAGCAATGTTTGTTTCTCAAATCTGAGCACTGTTTGTTTCTCAAATCTGAGCAATGTTTGTTGCTCAAAGTCTGTAAGCAAGGTTTGTTTCTCGAATCTGTGATCAATGTTTGTTTCTCTAATCTGTGAGCGCTGTTTGTTTCTCAAATCTGAGCAATATTTGTTGCTTAAAGTCTGTTAGCAAGGTTTGTTTCTCGAATCTTTGATCAATGTTTGTTTCTTATATCTGTGAGCACTGTTTGTTTCTCAAATCTGAGCAGTGTTTGGCAGTGTTTGTTTCTCTAATCTGTGAGCAATATTTGTTATGTCCATGAACAAAGTTTGTTGCTCAAACCTATGAGCAATGTTTCTTTCCTAAATTTGTGAGCAATGTTTGTTTCTCAAATATGTGAACAATTTTTGTAAAACCTTGAGAACAATGGTTTTTTTTAATAATGTGAAAGCGGTTTTTCTTAAACTGTGAGCACAGTTTGTTAATTCTGCGAGCAGTGTTTGGCAATGCTTATGAAATTTGTAAGCAATAGACAATCAGATGTCAAGTTGAATGGTTAAGGCCAGACAAAGATCTGCACGTCCTCCGGAGGGGACGCTAAGCTGGCAGTCCCGTGTACAGTAATTTTTAAACCCCTGGCACGATAAAGATCCCCATGTTAAGTTCGATAGAAGAGTAAGCAGAAACGCCGTTGCAAGGGCTCGTCCTTCTTTCTGAACTATTTCTATTCCTTTCGTCTCTCGTTCCTGTCGCCGCTTCTCTTTCTGTCCTATCTGTTGGTTTTTTAGTCCATCTGGACCAAAGGTCCAAGGTGGACTTTTCTCATACTAATCCCGTCCGTCGTCCGTCCGTCGTCCGTCCGTCGTAAACTTTCCACATTTTCGACTTCTTC
>JAUMGZ010216568.1:0-11691 GCA_032359645.1 Pododesmus macrochisma
TGCCCGTCTCACTTTGCTAGTTCATTTTGGTGGCGCCTTTTGATGAAAATCTGTCAATAACTTTTGTTCTGTTCTCAAGATCTGTCATAGTAATGAAATTCTAAAACGATGAAACAGCTCTGCCTTTCTAAGCCATTAAAATTTAAGAAGCAGTCGATTTTAAGTATTAATGGCATTTTCAATAAGTAAAAGTGATATTGGCGGTTTTCAAATATGTTCTTTTATCTACTTGTGAGACTCGTATGTATATAATGCCGTGAAAATTGTATCTGAGCCATTGGTTGGCCATTGTTTTCTTTCCTTTTAAGTACGCATTTATTGCTGCAGTTTAGCTTTGCTTGCAAGTATTGATAAAAAGCAGTGCGTTGACAACGAAACAATGAGGGAAATTACATAGATAGTTAGTGCATCATAAGAAACAAAAGGCTCATTCAATCTTAATTTACTCCAGTATATGTTAGCAATAAAAGAATATTTTGCAACTGATTTGATTAATATAAATAAATGTAAAAAAAAAACTAATCAAGCTATAATTCAGAGTGTATACTTGAGTATTTTACATCTGTGTGTGCACCTGTTAATTGATGTGTTTATCACAAAGATTGTTTATTACATTGATCCGTCAAGAGTTTCTTAAAATTTTGCTTCATTGATTCTTGGAAAGAAGTTGAAATAGTAAAGCCAATGAGAAGACATGGTGGTCATATTGAATATACTTCGGCAAGTTAGGACGCAAACCCGAAATGGGGCCACGCAAGAAACATTAACATAAAGTTTTGTGAAAATCATATTAACGGTTCGTGACAAGAAGTCGTAAAGGTCTCAGTCAATATGAAATAACGGCGGTCATATTGAATGGATTTCGGTTACGTTGTATATAACTAAGAAAGGTACCTTACACGGAACAGCTCATCCTTCTTTCTGAACTATCCCTATTACTCTCATTTCCTGTTCCTGTCGCTGCTTCTCTTCCTGTCCTATTATTTGATTTTTCTCTTTTGGTCTTTTGTCACGATATCGGTGAAATTATTAAACAAACAAACAAACATTACATTTAGTTTCGTGAATATATGAGATCAAAGGTTCATGACAAGTTGTAGAAAAGTCTTCGTCGATCCGACTCCATGACGAACAAATTAGAGTACGGCAACCTTTGACACAAATCTGAGGCTACCGAAGAAGGAGCATTCACGGCAAGTATTGTTAAAACTACCCAAGTCGTTTTAAGAAGAAGTCGAAATATAAAATTAAAGACAGACGACAATGGGCGCGTTGGTATAGAAATAGTCTGCCAATATTTTCCAGGGGAAATAAAAAGTCAAATATCCAATACGATCAGTTGATTTTTTTATACAACGACCCACATGAAGATGTTCACAAATACAATTTTCCCAGGAACGAGAACAATTGAATCAATTTCCCAAGTGACATTAAAAACTTTGGTTGCGGAAAATTGAACGTAGCCATTACATGACTTATTTGTGATAAACAAAATTGCTGATTACCACAGCTCGTCCAACTGTATAAGTGATGGATACGCGTTCTAGTTAGAGGATTATCACAACAGTTAGACAGATATAGAGGGTGATCTTTTTATACAACTATGCTATATTTAGAAAGGGTTATATCTGAATGAGATTGACTGACAACCATGGAAAACGCCAGCAAACATCAACAGTAAGAAAAATGTCACCTGAATCAGACTTACTGATGACCAAGAAAAACTCCAACATATATCAAACGGCAATAAAACACACATAACGTACTACCCTCCAAACATTTTTAGGTCAGTCCCCACCACTGAACGACTCTCAGAACGTTCATTCAACGTAGTGATGGTGTGGTTCAACCGGTTAACACGATTCCCACCTTCCCACTTAACCCACGAAGTTGTGGGCCTCAAACAACAAATTAAAAATTTATACTGACTGCGAACAAAACTTAATGGAGTGATTAAATCCAAATAACGAGAGCAGCGTAGATCTGGTTTTAATCAGATTGATACAACACTCTATAAATACAGATCGATCACACAATTTAAAATATCAAGTACAATAAACAAGAATTACAACATAACAATAAATGATGAGTCATATATTTGCCCACGCAGTATCTCATTTGAGATGCAACGTTGAGCCCTACTATAAAAGTGACATATTTCTTGCGTTGTTAGGGTTGACAATAATTTGAAAAGCATATATTTACAGCCCGGCTTCAGTACTTCTTTAGGCCTATATAGTTTCTTCCTATTTCTCCGCGAAAAAAAAACTTATATCAAATTATAGTACTCTTGTATCAAATAAATCAGTGTCATTTCAAATTATTTATCGGTTAACTTAAATAAATTTAAAACAAAGAAAGCAGAAGAAGAAGAAGAAGAAGAAGAAGAAAAAGAAGACGAAGACGAAGAAGAAGAAATAGGGTCATCAGAATAAAATTGAGAATTAGTTATTTCACACTGGGATCAATATGATCCTAGCTTCACATTAGTAATATGTTCTATCAAAAATAAATATTTATTATTTCATTATAAGTATTCTTTATAACAAATATGTACTGTACAGTACTAATTATAAAACAAAACAAATATTGATGTGGTCCTAATCACAGATCTCTAGGTACCTAGAGATCTGTGTCCTAATATAAGCTTCCGTAACGTCATACACTATATACCCCAGATATAAAACGAGGTAGCATTTCAGAAATGCTGTCAATATATATATAGATATCGGTGTAAAGTCCCTTTTAAATAGTGTAAAATTGATATATAACACGAAGGACGGATACTAGTATTGGCACGGGATACACTCGACACAACTTCGGTCGTTTCCGTGCACTTCGTGTACTCAACTAATGAGAGTAACGGATTCACCCGAGGTTTGCCGATTGACACGGGATATATTCGTTCTGAAATTTAGTTTTTCCAAGGGAGTTCACTCTATTCAGCGTGGTTAACAACATGGCAACTCAACGTGACACGTCTACGATCTTAGTTTTTGATGTTGATGGAACTCTTACAGCACCGAGACAGGTACTTACCATAACACTAAGTAACATTCCAAATTTAATAATACTAGAGTGTCAGAAACTCTTCATTGGTAAATCAATTAAGAATTTGCATTTTTTCTAAATCTGATGCAATATTTCAGTCAGTCGTCACCATTTTTCGATAAATTAACTTGTACGAACTACTTCGTTCAGTCTAGCTAGAGAAATTTACATGTAGCTTGTGCAAGTTGGTTACATTGAAGTTACGGTACACCTCACGCACTTGTCTGTATCAAACATTTGTTTACTAGCCAAGTTGAATAAACACATCAGGATAGACGGTGTAGTGCACCTATAAAAAAGTTAACTTCTGCAAGCAAGTTAGACAGTTACAGTAGCATGGTTGGGCAAATCTTTTTATTAAGCTTCATCTGTAGCAGCTAATTTAAACAATTGATACTGTGCTCCATATATACCTGAGTCATATAAAACATAAACCAAGTTAATTTTGATAGGCGATGTATATTATCAGTAATATTTGGAGTGGGGTCATACTTTGTTGGACAAAGTTTGTTTATTCTATTGGGGTTTAATGTCATTTCAACACATGTCTAGGTAATATTGAGACAATGTCTGCTTGTAACAGTGCACACTGATGGTAACTTCATAGTGTTGTCTCACTGAAATATAAGACCACAGACAGTGACATGATACTTTATTTGGTCACAATTTCCTGACACCAAGCCAACCAGACATTCACCTGCCAAGAATATTGAGTGCTTAGCATCAAGCAAGAAAATACCTAATTTTAATGTCTTAGGTGAGACATTGTCAGAGATCAAATCCGGGACTTCCATGCACAAAGCAAACAAGTTCTTCAGCTGAGCTGTTATTAGTGTGGTTACGTAGGATTAAATTAGAGTCTTACATATTTAATCATGTATTGAGCATCATACATGTACTTAATACTTTCTAAATTACTTGTGTATATTTCTTTTGTATGTTACAGAAAATTACTGCGGAAATGGACCAGTTTTTGGATGACCTCAAAAAGAAAGTTTATGTTGCTCTAGTTGGTGGTTCTGATCTTGTTAAAATCGAAGAACAAATGGGTCATGGTGAAAATAATGATGGTAAGTTACACATAGAATATTTAATCTTGAAGAACAGGTAACTGTTAATTGTTTCAGTTTTTAATTCATCTTGACCATACCTGCCAACCATGCAAAGCTCAAATGGTCGAGATTGTAGGTTTTATGTGGGCAATTTAAAGATTTAGTAAGAAATGATAGGACATATCTGATTTTTTATGGGAAAATATTGCATAAATGTCCAAAATGTTTGTCGAGAGAGTTTCACTATTTATGGGGAGACTTGGAAGGTATGCTTGACCAAAGGTCCTAGGCCCAATATGAAATTCTCCCATAGAAATGCCCAGCCGTCTTTCATTGTGTGTCATTAACTTTTCACATTTTCAAATTTTCCTCAAAAACCACTAGACCAATTTCAACAAAACTTACCGTGTAGTAGGAAGCATTATTAGGTGAATGATTCCAACAATTGGACATGGTTCCAGGAGGTGCAAAAATGGGATAACCTTTACAAAATTTCAAAAATCTTATAAACTAGAGGTCCTAGAGCTTAATGCTCATACATGTAGTGCCCTTGGGTAACAGGAAAACCATGTTTGTTAGTTAAGTGACTCTAATAAGTGTAAAAATTAGGTTAGATTTTGGGGCAAAAATTAAGCGCCATTGGTACTGCACATATATACATAATAAAGTATATGTACATGTTTTCTAAATTTATTATTTTCAACTCCTCCAAGACTGTTGGACCATTTTCATCCAAACTTGGTATGCATCATATCCATTTGAAGGGGATTTAGATTTCCTCAAATAATGGGACTCAGCATTAAAGAAAATTTCACTAGACTGAAGCAAATCCTGGGCATCAGACTAATGCCTTATATATATATGTTAAAGACTGTATTAATATACAGTTTGGAAAAAATCCTTTGAAATATTCATTTTCACTGTAGAATTCAGGAAGAAAAAGTACATGGATAAAAATATTTAGTTTAGTTTGATTTTAAAGGTGATGCATGCCTATAAACATGGTAAGGTATCACAAATGTTTATTTTACAGTAACCAAGAAATTTGACTTTTTGTTCTCTGAGAATGGTTTAGTTGCCTATCACGATGGAAAGAATGTTGGACAGGAGGTTTGTATACTGCTCACATTTTATACTAAAATGCAAAAGTATGATTTTAATAGATTTAGTTGGTACTTACTTGATGCTCATAGAATATGAATGAATATGTCACTGCACTCAAAATATTTTCAAACTGAAGAATTTCTTTATTACAATATAGTGTCAAAATTGACATCGTAGCAGCTTTATTGAGGTAATTAAACAAATGAGCATTCAGGGTTCACTTTATTGAATATGTGATTATAATATGTACAGTGTTTGAATTTAGAAGTAAAATTGTAGTTTGGCTCAAGGTATGTTTATGTTTTTAAGTGACATATCTTAAAGGACTTTCAACAATACTTATATATTTAATAGAGACATGGAACTAAAGAAGCATTTAGAACTATTTTGTAATTTTGTTTGTTTTATTGGTGGTTTAACCTCCCTTTCAACTCAATGATGATAACATGCTTCAAAAAATGAATCTGTTTGGTGGAATCTTGCTTGTACTCTTATACACATGCATTATAACTTAAAGAGTTCCTCTTCTTTTTTAAATGTTGAATATTAATGATAATCTGAAAATTTTAAAGTAAAATGTATATATATCATATGTATATATCCATAAATAAATCATGTATCAAGTGAAGCCCCACCTCAAGAGCACTTAATATTGTTATAATTGAATTAATAAACTATTACACATCACCATATGGAAAAGAACTTTAACTAGTTTTAGTCTTTTTATTTTTAAGATGAAATTCTATTATCAAGTTATTGAAGAATATTGAATAGTTATATCATAAAATTTGTTATTTAAATCTGCAGAATTTGTTGAAAAAGATGGGAGAAAAGAACTTACAAAAAGTTATAAACTTTGCCTTGAAATACATGTCTGAATTGGAACTCCCAGCTAAAAGGTATTTACACTAATCATGAAGCGTGTTTGAAATCTTATTAATTTTGTACATATATGGTGAACACAATTCACTTTGTCTGAACCATCATTTTTGTGTAATTATTATCATCTGTCTTGTTCATGTTTTAAAGGTCATACTTGGCATTGATATTTTTTTGTACTTTACATTGTCATTCTGTACATTATTTTTCCTATATAAATAACACAAAGCAACTAGGGGACATAACTTCTGACAATTTTGCTTGTTATGTGTATACATGTATATGTGTTCTAATATAGTCCATTACATACTTTGAGGCCAAAGATAGTGATTTTTACCTCCCTCCAGGGAATTTTGACAAACCTCTATTAGTCGACCATCCCCCAATAAAGCACGTACCTCAAAATCGACAGATCATCGTAACCTAGAAATCGTCTTTCTCACAGTTGACCCTATCGTCGGTGCTCCAATTTTCCAATATGATTTGACAGTGACCCTGTCAATGACAGAGCCCTTCTGGAACATTGCCAACATTACATGTCCTATTGTTTTTACTTTACTATAACAGCACTATCGCTTTAATTGTTGCCAGACATCAATTGTCAAATAGTTTAGGATTACGCATTATTTATTGATAGTGCAAAGCAACTCATCTTGTTTGGTTTACATTGTGCACATGATCATTGAAAGCTCGATCAAGGGGCTACTCTATAGGACACATTTTCGGCAGGAAATCTAGGCCTGTCAGAATAGAAAGTCTCATGACATGTTTGTCTTGCCTGTTTATGCTGTTAAAATATTGTGATGCAAAGATATAAGATTCTTTATTATTGTTTAAAAATTTGTTTCTTAGAAATGCCCTCCCATTTTGAAATTTTACGTTGTATTTTTTGGCTTGTTTCCAATAATTGCCCTCCCCCTACGTTTTAATTCTAATCTGTTCTATTAATCGCCCGGGCATTTATCAGAAGAAATAAGGTACTGATAATGTAAATATAAACTGTTGTTACAAGAAACAATTGTAGTATACAGGAACTCTACATTAAACTTTGTCGTTAGATATAGAACAGTAAAATGTCAATGTGTCTTTATTTACATGACAGAGGGACCTTCATCGAGTTCAGAAGTAGTATGCTTAATCTTTGTCCTGTTGGGAGGAGTTGTTCTCAAGCTGAACGGGATGAGTTCTCTGCCCATGATAAGGTTTGTACCAATATTCTGTTTATAAGAATACATATTAATATTACATTGAGGTGTAGAGAGTTTAATCATTGTAATAGTTGTAATGTGACATAAAATGCAACAAAAAGATTTCATCATGGCTATTGCCTAAAGTATTTGGTGAATCATCATATTTTTATGTTTGAATGATATTTTTAATGAAGAAATTTTTGCTGAACTGCATGCTAGGAAAGTACAAGTTTTATTTTTAAATTTATTGTGCTTATTTTGTCAACAATGTTTGTGTTTTTCAAGCTAAGATATTCAATTTGATTTTCTTGGTAATTTGAATGCAATATATTATTGATTTTGTGGATGTAAGTCTCGTATGATATCAGAGATACAGGCATAACAATTAACATATTACAGAAGCATAACATTAGACAGAAGTTTAAGGAAGCCCTGACTAATGAGTTCAAAGACATGGGTCTGAAGTTTGCAATAGGAGGACAGATCAGCATTGATGTGTTCCCAGTAGGATGGGATAAAACCTTCTGCCTTAAATTTATGGAAAGTTTTAAGACCATACATTTTTTTGGAGACAAAACAGCAGAAGTAAGTAACTTGTTTGTTAAATTTTTTTAATGATAATGGGGTGTAATAAACATTATATGTAATGTTTCAGAATTAACCACATGGGATGGGTGGGAGGCACTTTTTCAGAGGCCCAACCACCCATCAAATATCAAAACTGGTTTAGTATAAGGAATAGTAGGTAGATCTGGATTGAATCCCCACCACCCATAATATATTAATGCAGGTGTCTCCCAACCATCCTATATGGTAAATTCTTGAACAGCCCTAAGTAGAAAGTACCATATACCAAAACATTATCAAAAAAATACAAATTCTTAGACACAGGCATACTAAAGGAAACAAATATCACAAATCCATGGATGCATGTAAACCACAGGAAACAAATATTTCAAGCCGTTGACACAAGTAAACCAAAACAAAACGAATATCACAAATCCATGCAAACCAAACAAAATAAAGTGCTTTGTACACGTGCACATTGGCTAGTGAAGATGGTACAGTCATAACACTCCACTTGCAGTATTTGCAGGAGCTAAAGTAATCAGATTATTTCTAATGTGCTATATCTTGATAGAGTACCATACAGTCAGGTGTTAAAGATGGTCTATATTTTTGTTTTTAATTAACAGGGTGGCAACAATTATGAAATCTTTAGTCAACCAAGAACGATTTAACATTGTCTTGAGAGTACTACTATAGGGATTGCAGTAGGAAATTAATCGCTATATAATTCATTATTATGTTTCATTCCATAGAGGAACTTTGCATTGAGATTTTGATATTAACCCATACCTTCAAATAATCATTGTTCGTAGGCCATCAGTTATTCCACCTCAGATTTAGGGGCACTGCAGTGTGTATGAAAAAAAGATATGGGCATTCAATCACCAATACCCCTGTAAAACAAGTACAAAACCAGCCGGTCACAACCAAAAATAATAAAATTTAGAAAAATACTAAAATCAAGAGAAAAACATAACCATGATTTTTCCAAACAACAAATGAATAAACTTTATTTTTTCATTTTAATTGTTTATCCATCAGCCAATCAGAAAAGGACAGGAATTTTAACTGTACCTCAATGTACCAAACACACTAGGCCCTGCCAAACACACTTAGCCCCGCCCACCTGTCAATCAGATTTGCTACTGTCAAACCTACATTACAGTTATAGTACAGGTGTGATTATTAAGTTTTATTGTTTTAGAAATTTTTATAGATAAAGTCATGAAAATTGTATTTCTTTTTTAATTAACAGGGTGGCAATGATCATGAAATCTTTAGTGACCAAAGAACGATTGGACATACAGTGACCAGTCCAGAAGATACCATGAAACAAGTGACAGAACTCTTAACATCATTGAATCTATGATCTATAATGCGTTTAGTACCTGCTCAAATTTGTAATACTTCATTAAATATACCGTATAACTTTACTATACATCTGGGAATGTAATATCATTTTTCATCATGAGGTTTGTATGGGTGTCATTGTAATAACTGTGCAAATTGTATCAAGCCATGATTGTAAAGACTATCATCCAGCATCCTTGGGTAAATAAACTAGACTTTAAAAGTCTAACTTTTAGGTGTAACAGACAAGTTTTTGGTATTTGTAATTATATGTTCATCTATAATTAACTTTCGAGCATAAGGCGTGACATTGTTTCAATTTCAGGGAACACATTTAAGTTTGAGATTAAACTTAATCTATAGAATAAATATTATTTTATACTTTTAAAGAATATTTTTCAATTTTAATACTAAGCCACCTTGAATTTAGAAGGCAAGGTATTTAGCTGACGATGTACTTTTACTGTAGAATCAGAAAATTTTGTTGTGGTTTTAATTTCTTGTTGTAAAAGAAGGACGAAATTAAAACCATGATGAAATTTTTCACATACATTCTAAAAAGAACACCTTAAGCATTTTCAACGAAATCACTTTATTTTCAAAGCAACGAAATCTTAGCCCAAAGAATATTTCTGATTATACTTATACTAGCTACGTGGATGTTTCATTAATGCTTGACACTGTAAATGTCAAAGGTGACTTGCTGCACACATTCCTCATTTTTGCATTACATATTTTGTTTAATACCTCAAATATATTAAGCACAATTGGGACACTAATTTTTAGTACTTGTCTTTTTTCACTTTTCCTATCAAAAAGTGTATTTTATGCTTATTAAACAGTAATTTAGTTATTAACATGTTGTGTTTCTAAATCCAAATGAAAATAAAGCCATGTGATTCTACAAGCGTACGTAATGTACAACCATAGAGCAATAAACTGTGCTGCCAGTCCATGTATGTATGTTACAACAGATTGTACTGTTGTTGAGTGAACATGAAATTATAATGTTGTTGTCATACTTGCTACCTCCTAACACATCATCAAGACAATCCAGCAGGAAATTGTGACACGTTTATATCTTAGAATGGTTCCTTAATTATTGTTGTAAAGTGGACATCACTTCTAAAATAAAAATTCCAAATTGTGTGATTTTCAAAAATGATTGATTTGAAGTCAGTGTTGAGATACATTGTAGATATTATACTAGATAACTTTGATATAAAATAGTGTGCCTAATACATTTAACGCAGGATTTTGAAAGAAATTGGTCAACATCAATAAGCAGAGATAAACAATTTATGCAGCTTATGCTTAGAAGAATAAACATACTCAATTCATAATGTATGCAAGTCAGTATCTAAGAGTAAAATTGAATTCCAACTGAATTACATGTTACACTTAACTTCATGTCAAAGAGAGAGTTGTGAATAAACATACTCAATTCATAATTGCGTTCTGCATAGGTTTAACGGTGAAATAATGTATGCAAGTCAGTATTGAAGAGTAAAATTGAATTCCAACTATGTATTACATGTTGCACTAAACTTCATGTCAAAGAGAGAGTTGTGCATACTTTATAAGATTTATATACTTTAGAAATTACATACTGTTTGTCGTTATTCATGAGCTATGAACAACAATGGACTGTCCCAAATTGCATGATGGCAAAGCCGTTCATGTTGAATTGCGACAGTCCATTGTTGTTAATTACGCATGAAAAACGACCTACAGAATGTAATTTCTTATATTCACAATTTTAGTAATCCTTGCACCTATTATGAAAATAGATATTTGCTTGAATAATTTTTGTATTTTTTTAATTTTAAACGTTCAACCCCACGTTAAAAGGAATGTTCCAACAAATGAACAAAGAAGTGTGTTCAATTATGACGTCACAGATTTCATTGTAATCATAGCATATGAATAACAACAGCACAAGTAGTGTCATTGAAAGGAAAACAATGACAGTTGTAAATATATGTTCATGCATGCAAAATAGTGAATATATGAAAGGTGGGTTTGATTCTGTGGTTTGATGGAATTGGTAACTCTTGTGAAATAATGTGAAAAAAATAATATCTGTGGAATTAGCTTTATTTATTAAAATTGTAGTTATTTGTTGTCGGAAAATTAAAAATGGGGTGTGTGACACTTAAAACGGTTTTCTTATTTCACCATATGAACTAACTACAAGAAAGTTTAAATGCATTAATAAATGACAACTTTAAAATTACCCATTTTGAAAGTAAAATGCTAAATGAAGATATATATGAACATATCTGTATACAAAATGTACCTGTTCAAAACTCGTCCATTTAATACGACTAATTTATGAATTTTGATATTACTACTTAAAGAGAATTTTTTGAAAATTTTTAATATTATTTTCTTATAAACAGTACCCCTACTGCAATATTAGTTTTTAGGTCATCTGAGCCAAAGGCTCAAGGTGACCTATTGCGATCGTTCTTTGTCCGTCGTCGTGCGTTGTG
>JAUMGZ010216579.1:0-11690 GCA_032359645.1 Pododesmus macrochisma
GTACTGGTAACACTGGGAACATCATGCCTTCAATGGAAATACATTTACTATCACAACATATATGTATGTTAGTAGTACTGGTAACACTGGGAACATCATGCCTTCAATGGAAATACATTTACTATCACAACATATATGTATGTTAGTAGTATGTCGCAACATCATAGTTGGCCAACTGCATTTGAAGTTCAAACAGCAGCAAATAGCAAATATCTATTTGCTGCAAAACTAATGTGTGGCTAATGGGACTGCTAAAGGGGCAAAAAGAAGCATTCAATCTAGATACTTTAATCCCAGATAGTATCAGATCACTAACAAACTACACTTTGAAATCTTAGTTCTACTTGAAAATAGTCATTTTAAATCGTTACAGTTGAAGAGCAAACAAAGGCTAACTATGTGAATTCTAGTCAAATTCATTGTACAATACTATTGAAACAGTATCAGTTACATGTACGTAGATGCAGTAAAAACAAACTTGACGCACACAAAACAAAAATTATCAGAAAACTGCTTGCGCTAATGAAATTAAATTACGAGACTCAAATAGAAAGGCGAAACTGAATATAGACATACAACAGAAATAGCAGAACTCTTTACAAGATTAAAGCCCAGAAACAAAGCTTTCCAATTAGTGATAATAACTTCACACATGCTCCATCTGAAATTAAGATAATAAATTCATTAAAGCTATGGGTTCAATCAGAGCTTTTGAAATCAAGCAAATGCACATGCAACACCAGCAACTGCAATGTTTGTATAGCATGAACATGTCAACACGCTACGTGTGTTTACGTTGTTATTAAGATAAAACATCAATTATAATGTTTCTTA
Organism: Pododesmus macrochisma; assembly: GCA_032359645.1. Classification (NCBI taxonomy): domain Eukaryota; kingdom Metazoa; phylum Mollusca; class Bivalvia; order Pectinida; family Anomiidae; genus Pododesmus; species Pododesmus macrochisma. Next base: position 835 of record JAUMGZ010216579.1, read on the forward strand.
TTGACAACAATAGCTATCTTAGGGAAAGGCCACACGAACTAACTGGTTTAACACTAATTGGAGAACAGAAGATCTGTAGAATTTCACCATGTACAAAAATTAATGTACATGTGCTGAAGCATGGTGGTACAGGACCGAATGGCTACTGTCTAACGTTACCTCAGAGGAATGAATCTATCATTTCTCAGGTTATTTTGTTCATCATCAATATTTAATCTACGTTCATATTACAGGCCTCCTATCCATATTACGTACCAACTTATCTTGCAGACATTTAAATATTCTACTTCGAACTTATAAGAAGGTAGTTACTTACACAAAAGGAGAATGAAAAGAGACAAACAGATTAGTTTAAAACGAAAATTTCATAAGAAACAATAAATTTGACTTTTTCAGTATGTTGCACAATTGAACTCCGTGATTTGCCCATTAATATTAAAATCAATTGAATACCAATACGAGGGCGTCAACACGTCCCGCATGTCTCGTGCATTATGGTCACGTGACATTGGTTAACCTTTTAACGACTATTAATGCAGCCTAATGAAATGTTGTAAAATAGACATTTTGAGTCGACATTGGCGATAAATGTTGCATGCTAGTGCCAGAATCCTGTAATCAAATGCTATCTCATTTAGGGTATTTTCAGAGAAACCAGACATTAATAGAATCCTGTTTCTGTATACCGATCACGTATGTATGATTCAACTGCTAAACCGGAATGAAGCACTGCTTCATAATTTCAGTGGATAATCAAAGCTTAAAATTATCACATTACTTTAAAAAAAAAGTTCGAACAAATACAAACAAACTAGAATCACGTATTAATTTTCTGGTTCATTTTTGTGTGACGTTTCTTGGATGCTAACTGATATATAGACGCAGAAGGCAGTTACTTATAAAGCGCAAACTTTTACAGAAACTTAATTAATTCGACTTCTCTTAAAACAAATGCACTTTTCTTTGAAGACCAAAAATTGTCACCATTTAATAAAAAAAAAAACGTTGATTCGGAAGATGACTTCAGGTCTCTTGAAATGATTTGTTGCACGTATCAAATAAATATTACTCGCGTTTATGAGTAGACTTCGCTCTAAATTATTTCTAGAGAGGTTTAAGCGAATTCAATCTCTCTTTAATCTGTTTGGACATTTTGCCAGCGTTTAGGTTCCATACTATTGTGTATTTAAATCTAAGAATCCCAACTTTTCCAATTATTCCTGCAGAGGAAACTGCAAAACTTTAAGATTAAAAGAAACATGCTTACCAGCAAACTTTGACTTAAAAAACGATCAATACAATAATATTGATAAACCCAAGGAAAGAGAAAACAAAGACAACTATCAATTATAGATACTATGGAGTAATTTCGTGTCAACCCAAGCCATAGCTTCAAAAACTATCATGTCTAAATGAAACTTTAAAACGCATCTTATCCAATATTCGACACCGTCAGTGTTTCACTAACTCTAATTCATGATTCATTTTAAATTAAATCTAGAAGGCATTAAATCTTCCAAACTTGAAACGGCAAACGCGTACTTGAAAAGATTAGTTCTGTTGCTATGTCTCCGGGGAAAATAGTTTCTATAAAGGCAGATCTTGTCGGATTTAATGTCGACTATAAGTGTTTGTCACCATGACGATATATGCTTTGTTGATGGCGGAGCTTTGCTTTTTCTCATTTTCCCTTTAACCGCCGTGTTCTAAACGCTGCTTCCTGTTTAATGGTATCCTTGATATTATACCTTTGATCCCAAAGATGGCACAAAATGGAACATTAAAGTCGACATTCACGCTCGTGTTTTAACGCGGTTACCGATAGAATACGCCAAATTGCAATATGTTGTTGAGAGTTCTATATTTGCAAGTTATTTTACGTTAAAATGTGTATTTATAGTCCCCTCGATACAATGATATGTTCAATTGGTTCTTGAGAAAACAAAACACATTAAAACACTATAAATCTTTTTGGACTTGAAAACTAGAACCGGAAGTAAGGGCTTAAGTTTTACAACATGAACACAATGTCAAGACAACAGTCGAATATTACATATTGAATTCCGGGAGATTTAATGAGACGTAATCTTTAACTATAAATACCCTTTTATACACACAAGTATTGATGCGTCCGTGCATAACTTAACATATAAATCATTTAACTGCCGAAGTATATCATAAGGCAGAAAATGCGAAAAGCATATTCAAATACATCAATCCATAGACATTGGCAAACCAAAGGAAATCGGCAAATGTACCCAAATTGGACCACTTTCAGCATATTCTTTTTAAAATTCTTCACATAAGTGAAATATTTCTGAAACCTGTCAAATTGGACCATTTATGGAGAAACGTAAGTTGTAAGGATATGGACAAAACTGCTGTACAGTTTCTTTGTGCATTTTATACAAATCGATTGTAGCACTCCAACAAACAAAAAAATTGAACAACAGTTAAAATCAAAACTGCTTGTAATGCAGACAAACATTAGCATAGAGATAAAACCGTCCATCGCATGACGTAATATTGCAAATCATTCAATTGGTCATGTTCTAATTAATCTTCAGATGTTTTCCTAGGACACATAAAGTTGGAAATAAACAACAAGCTCGGGAAATCCAAATAAAGAAGTTTATTATGTCATTATAGTCAATTCGTTGAAGAATTCGGTACGCGGAAATTACAGCCATATTTATCAAAAATGGTCCAACTTGGGTACTGTGACGTAATATATAAAAGGCATCTAAAACTTGATTTCAAGTAAAACATCGTGAACTTCTAATAGAAACTAGGATATAAGTTACGCACAAAGTGAACGTTTTCTTCTTGCACATGATTACCCGTCGTTGTATAGTGTACCATTAGTAAAAACTATGGCATATGTAGACAATTTCCAGAAACATTTCAGGTATGGATTTGCAATGGTCCTCTTTAGAATAATAACGACGAAGTAGTTAAAATAGACTGAGTATAGTTAAGAAGCTCTGTCATTAACAGTGCACCGACCATCTAGCACATTGAAGGCACAATTGTGAAAATTAAATTATATTGTAAGCAGGTGACGGGATGTCAATGCTGCTGTTACAAACGCTGCTTAAACAGGAAAGTTGCCTAAAAAATGAGGCTTGTCATAAAATCTTGATAAATATAACCATTCGTGTCATCTTCTAGAAGGAGGTTCCAGTTATGAAACAGTGTATACTCATTTTTGTGCTAGCGAGGAAAGAAAAGTTTCGCATAGTCATCGAACTGTTTATTATTCAGTGACATGATACCAGTTTCGTGAAAGCAAAAGACCGTACTGAACAGCTAGTGGTGGAGCACAGTTTGATCCCATCGGAATTTCTAGAATAACCTGAAGTATTACGATCATTTTGGTTCTTGGAAAAACTTAAATTCTTAATGTCTCTCAGGTTCTTATTAAACCACAATTATAGACCACGTGACCAAACACACAAAGAAGACTACACAGTCATCAAGCCAACTGCACTTACACTTCTAAACAAATTCTCATTCTTGTAGACAACAATGTGTGCCACACTACACCAAGATAACTAAATTATTCTCGAGAAAAGTGCAGCTAAATAAACCGATAGTCAACTTCAAACTTTCAAGCTTCAATCCAATTTCATGACAATTGCATTGATAATTTGTCAACTAGTTTGAGCTGCAACTAGTTCTTTACCGGTCGATTTGAATAAACTGGTTTACTGTGACATAATTGTATTAAAAGAGAACGAGTGATTGAAATCATGCAATAACGGCAATACATTAAGAGAAAACTGATTATTATTATGTAATAGTAACATAAGAGATAAAGAATTCTTATAATAAATGTCACTATAACAAAATTGTGTTGTTTATGATCCAAAGTGACACCATTGTACTGTTTATGATCTAACAATTACATCATTGCATTGATTATGATCTAACAATAACACCATTGTATTGTTTATGATATAACAATTACATCATTGTATTGTTTATGATCTAACAATTACACCACTGTATTGTTTATGATCTAACAATTACATCATTGTATTGTTTATGATCTAACAATAACATCATTGTGTTGTTTATGATCTAACAATTACATCATTGTATTGTTTATGATCTAACAATTACATCATTGTGTTGTTTATGATCTAACAATTACATCATTGTATTGTATATGATCCAAAGTGACATCAATGTATTGTTTATAATCTAACAATTACATCATTGTATTGTGTAGGATCTAACAATTACATCATTGTATTGTGTATGATCTAACAATTACATCATTGTGTTGTGTATGATCTAACAATAACATCATTGTATTGTGTATGATCCAAAGTGAAATCATTGTATTGTTTATAACATAACAATTACATCATTGTATTGTGTATGATCTAACAATTACATCATTGTATTGTGTATGATCCAAAGTGACATCATTGTATTGTTTATAATCTAACAATTACATCACTGTATTGTTTATAATCTAACAATTACATCATTAGGTTGTTTATGTTCTTAATATGACATCACTGTGTTAAGAGAGAATGAATAATTATGAACACATGGCGAAATTAAGAGATAATAATGAATTGTTATAAAGACAGAACACATTTAATGGGATCATATGACAGCAAGCACATACGTTATGTAACACTGCGTACAGAGTATTAATTCACTGTTTTGTTGTTAATGATTTTATGCTCGATCCATGATTGTTAATCTACGACCGTGGAGGAAAATTAACGTTATCTGAATCAATAATGAACCTTCTACACATTTGTTAATTAGCATGTCGTTCGTGATTATCGACAAAGAACAGAACACACAATTAACTCTTCATGGTAAAAAATAGGCGTGATTAATATTTGTATTATAAATGATATGATTGCATGATACCATGTAGCACACTGTTATGCCTTTCCTATGCCAAATTACATCGCGTTTCTCTCATTTGACGTATCAGAGATTGTCTTGTAAAATACGTCCGTTTATTTGTCATCAGCAATGTCGTCTCGCCGCTATCCCAGTACCGTCAATATTTTCCATTCTCGCCTGTAGATCAATTTGCCACTTAATTATAATCAATCAGCTACCATTCTAGTCATTTGCTAAACTCAATGGTAAATATTTTTGCGGCTATGTTCAAACAAGAATGTCCCATTAGCGTTCTCTTAGTGCTCTGTCTACAATGTACGTGACGGTTGACTGTTTTTTCCTGCTTAGGCTTAACACAATTTTTTTTGTAAGACGTTCGAGAAAATTAGGACAGGGAAGTGAATTTTTCTTAAAAATTATTGCAAAGATCAAACAGCGAAAATACCTGTACTTTAACAGTGCTTGCTAAACATTGCTATAAAATCGTTATGGTCGCCAAGAAAAATGGGTAAGGGTAATAGGACACAAACCAAATGTTATATGGCCTTATGTCAAGCACATTATTACATTTGACCACAGCATTATTAAAATTGTTTCTGTAAACTCTCTCGTTTCATCCATTAAGTAACTAAATTATTAACCAACTAGATTTAAATGAAAAAGTATTACCAACTTACTTGACGCTATCTATCCACGCAACTGATTATTTTTCAAATAGTCAATTATCAATAATCAACGCTAAAGAAAGGACACAATAGAATGTTCATATAATGTTACTGGAGTAAAGTTAACTCAAACACAACGAATAGAAGTAATGGTCAAATAGTCATTCAATTTACAAACCTGCATAGGTGGATAAAGAAAAAGGTTACACCAAACCACATCAACGCGTTTACAAACCTTCAGGACATGGGAGAATACATAAACAATCATACCAAACTACATCCCTTTTAACCAAACCAACACGACAGGGAAAAGCAAAGAAAAAGCCACACCAAAACAGCCAGAACAAGCAAATGAACATGAACGACAGGCCCAACAGAACCAAAAACGGTGTGTAGACTCCATCAACAACCTTATTAATTGTTAACTGAAAACACGTTTTAATTTTTACTACATGTATATATAATTATATATCATTATGCAATTGCATTTCTCTTTGAAACGCCGCTTTGTAGTGTTAAAAAGACCAATATGACACATACAGAATACTCAGAGCAAATAACTAGCGTATTGTCACCAAAGAATATCTCCGTCTCTTAGTCTCTGTACCTTTCTATCTAATCAAGACGTACCAATAGACAAGGATAATTTACACGGACGGTACAATGATGTGTATAAATCAGATGGAGTTCATTGCAAGGGAATCATGGACGGTATTAAGTATACACCCCTCATCTGCCATGTCAAGTGAGGATGGTGTTCAATGACAAATTGTCCCAGACATACTTACATCGGGATTAGCTCTGATGGAGAACGACTCTTCATGGAGTCTTAAACAAAAGCTCTTCCGTCCAATGCTCGAGAATGCTCTTATCTTATTGCAAGTATTTACCAATCAATAATCTTTACCACATCGTATTGTTACAAGTGTGATTTGTTCAGTAAATACAACAATTCTTATCACATGGCGTTATTACAAATGTGGTGTGGTTCTTTTGATTCATCAATCATAATCACGTCGCATGTTTACAAATGTTATATGTATAGTAAATACAACGATTATTATCACATGACACTGTGCTTGTTTCATACAACAAGCCTCATGGCACCATATGGTGGTGGGAGGTTTGAGTGTCTCGATGACCTTGAAAGCTATACTGGCGGGAACTTGTGTTCCTGGTTGGGTCACTAAAGTCATACAGGTTGAAGGGTAGAGGCCATACAAAGATCAGCATGTACTTCGGAAAAGAGGCTAAGCTGGCGGTCTCGTGTACATGGAGTTTTAACCCCCTGGCAATATAAAGATACCCATGCAAAGTTCGATAGGCGTGTACCATTGCATTGTTTCACCCTTCTTTCTGAACTATTCCTGTTGCCCTTTTACCCCTTTCTGACTCCGTTTCTCTTCCTTTCCTATCGTAAGGTTTTCGCCTTTAGTCTTTTGTCACGATATTGTTGAAATACTCTGGTCACGTGACGAAAGACCAAAGGCGAAAAACCCAACTAAAGGAAAGGAAGAAAAGCGGTGACGACAGGAACGGGAAAGCAAAGCAAAGCAATAGAAGTAGTTCAGAAAGAAGGATGAGCCCATGCAGCGGCGTTTCTGCCTACTCTTCTGTCAAATATTGCATGGGGATCTTTATCGTGCCAGGAATTTAATAATCCCTGTACATGGGACCGCCAGCTTAGCGTCCACTCCGAAGGACGTGCTGATCTTTGTATGGCCTCTACCTTAATTTCAACCTGTCTGACTTGAGTGACCCTAACAGGAAGTTAAGTTCCGCCAGCATAGCTTTCCAGGTCATCGCGACATTCAAACCTCCCAACCACGACAAGATGTCGAGCACTGAGAAGACTCTAAAAGTGACGTTAAACCCTAATGAAACAAACAAACATGATTATAACTGTGATATGTTCAGTAAATACAACAATCCTAATCACATCATTCAATTGTGATTTGTTCAGTTACTGCAACAATTCTTATCACATGGCATTATGCTTATCTAATACAACAATCTTAATCACGCCATCTGATTATAAATGTGCTGCTTTCAGTAAATACAGCAAATATGTTGTCCTAGTTTTTATCATCATAAGTTGTATTTTAACCCTCTCGTTTGCCATGCGTCCAGTTATAAATTAGCACCTCGAGCTATATATATCCTGCATACAGGGCTTAATTGTTTTATCTCTGATCTCCGTGTTATTATTTCATTTTACCAGAGTGCTTTTTTGTAAAATAAAAACCGTAATTGTTTATGTAATAACTCCAGGCTGAATTCCTTGACCCTAGAGATCTTGAAGGTTAAAGTCAAATGCATATAATTCAATATTTACAATAAAGCTTACTGTTTCATTCATTTTGAAATTGACTCCATACCAATCCCAAAACAGCTCATCAATGATTTCGTGCTACACAACGTTTTTATATATTTTGTGTAACGTACTTTACATGAGGGAATCAGGGATCAATTTGTTTGATGAACCTTTAGGTTTATTGGTAATTTTAAGCATACGTTTAATGTAATACACTGGCGTTTATCAATCTATGTATCAAACAAAGACGCTTGACAATAGTTCAAACGTCACTCCCCAAGGAAATTAAACACATCTGTTTATAATACAAAATCTGAAACAAGAAATCTGATACTCAAATTGTCAACTTCACGTTTAAGTGGAAACGAAATTGACTTTTCTGTGAATCTATATTCAACATCTATTGTGTAGTTATCTAATTTAGGGAGTTAGAAAGAGAAACTGACAATAAGTACAAAACGTTTATAAAGATGATGGATCATTGTCTTGGTATATCTAGAGTCACGGGGAAGAACCTCGTCCTTAACTCTTCTTGCTAAAACAAAGCTACCTATTTATCGAGGGGCCTCGCAATACGTTCCAGAACATGCGCACATGAAACCGTTGCAATTCCCCAGACTTGTATTGTGACGGGAGCTTATGTATTCCAAACAGCATTTATAAACGTTAGGAGCAACTTAAGGCAAAATAACACTATACATTGTAATGTGTTCGACTACTATCTAGTTCATTGTATAAAACAATGTAGCTCTCTTACATTCCCAATATCTCATATTCTATATACAATTAGCTTTACTGTGTAAATCATCTCTTTAACGTGCTGAAATAAGCGACTTTTAACGACCTCCTGGGATTGTGTAATATAATATTATGTGCAAACTGATAATGTTATTGGGGGATACTATCTCTGCTATCAGTTTGTCAAGCTATATACATTTCATTACGTGTCTACTTTATATGTATTTTTCATGCTAGATAGCTGCAATTCAAGTACACACATCCCATCCTGCTTCGTCAGCATGGCTTGTTTTATGGTGCACAAGTGCATCTTAAAATATATGAAATAATGAAATGCGAGTTTGCTAGCACTGTACATATCTATAATTATTAAAAGTGACAAAAAACTTGAATATGGCGTGACTAATAAAGAACGATCTCTCATTCTTTATACAAAGGATCAAGGCATTCGTGACAGCATTAGTGTACATAGCTAGAATGACACTAAATAGATGCTCGAGACCAATATATATAGGTCTAATTCATAGCATATTGAAAGCCTCTGAAAAGATTGATAAAAATATAATACATTTTGACATGTATGAAAAAATGGGAACTTGTGGGCTCAAGAAATGTTAAGAAAAAAAATTAACAGTTCGATATCAACAGTGCTGTCTTATCAATGTACATTTGTCTAGAAGTCAACCGGGAATAGTGCAAAACCTCAAGAAGTCACAAGTCAAGAGATCAGTGAAAAATCTGACTATATCGATGTCCAGAAATTAATAGAAATCTCAAAGTATTCTTGTTCAGACGTCAAAAGAGGATCGCTATATATCCTTGTTCATGAGTCAATAGAGAATCACAAAATTTGCCTTATTAAGGAGTCAATAGAGAATCACAAGATAGCCCTTTTAAGGAGTCATTATAGAATTGCAAGATAATGAATAGCAAACAAAATCATTATTACCAAATTATCGTAAAACAGAGTAAACTACTTTTACAACCAAGGTGCCCGCAGTTTATAAAAAGAAAAACAGATTTTCTAACATTTGCAGAGAATCAAAACCATCAACTTAGACCATCAAATATTTATTTGTTTATATAAGTTGCTGGTCCATGTTGAGTATGCATCTGTAACATGTGTTGTTTGAATAAAAAGATCTATGCTTTAATACAGTACTGCTGGCGTTCTATAAATACAACATGGCTATATAAAAAAGTAACAGTTGAATATGTGTCCTCTGAACAAGCAGATTGGGGAAAAGAAAAGACAAAACAAATGTTGTTTAATTAGCCCCCCAGGTCGATTATACACAACTATTAGTAAAGCTTAATAAACGACAATACAGGTCAATGAAATTACACAATGACATTGCTGTATTATTTGATGATCATGAATTCCACTTTAGATAGTTTAATAGCTCAATAATTTACCAAACAGCCCAGCTAACACGATAATATTATGTAAATATTCACCAATTACCATCACACCTATAGCAGTGTAAAGGCGCTTCCAATAATGAAATGATCTATAGAACTTATCACTGGATGGAACAGGAAATCGCGGAGCCTGCAATATGAAATCAAAAAATCAATATTACCACATTTAGGAACATCTATTTTCTGATCATGTCAATAATAAAGGAATGGTATCATAATATGTCGATAAGCGAGTAAACTTGTCAAATGACACGTTTGACCCGTGTGATATATTGAACGAGATGTCTTGAGACATGTCAGAGGTAAACACGTGGTTTTTCTTTTGAAGTCTCGTCATTTCTCGATTCTACTCTCGTCTTTCTTAAGTGATTGCTCGTATTCTGTAGTTTTATTGTAGATATATACATTGACCAAACATTAAACTGGTTAATTCACTTCCGATAACAAATGAAAAGTCATCCTAAAATCTATGCATAAAATTGTGGATTTCCGATGCCAATTGTAGGAAGTTTATCCGAGTGCAAACATCTCTTCTCGTCTAACGGAGAAGATTAATTCCACTCGAGTCAACTCGTCTGATCGAGAAAAGAAACTTATTGTATACGTGGTATGTACATGTTGAAACAACTTATTGTATACGTGGTATGTACATGTTGAAACAACTTATTGTATACGTGGTATGTACATGTTGAAACAACTTATTGTATACGTGGTATGTACATGTTGAAACAACTTATTGTATACGTGGTATGTACATGTTGAAACAACTTATTGTATACGTGGTATGTACATGTTGAAACAACTTATTGTATACGTGGTATGTACATGTTGAAACAACTTAT
>JAUMGZ010216590.1:0-11690 GCA_032359645.1 Pododesmus macrochisma
TAAGTATTTTCAACGAAATTTTATGTCAACGAAATCACTTTATTTTCAAAACAACGAAATTTTAGCCCAATGAATATTTCTGATTCTACAATATTAACAATGTCACGTACAATGTATACAGTATTTAGATTTTGCTTAGTACCTTAATTGTCACTTATATTACAATTGGAAAATGCACACCAGCAGAAAGTGAATGTAACACTTAAGAGTACCTAGGCAACAACAGAAAGTGCATTTCCAATAAACTTCTTTATTTAAGGGTGTATGTTTTTTACTCCACTGATCAAAAAAAGTTTGTGAGGAAATTCATTGTTATATGATGTACATATTGGCTGCTAGCTTAAGATATGCTCATGAGAAAGTCGCCATTCCTACCTCCGTCAATATTTCTTTGCTGTTCTTTGTCTTTCAGTTCCAGTATATTGGTTACTTCATCTGTTGCTCTTGCAAAATTTCTTTGTAACTCTTTGGGATTTGTGTCATTTCTTCCAATGCCAAGGTCCGAGTCAAGGGCGGAAGTGCTCAGAAGACTGGAGGAAAGCGAGGGGAAATTAGAATCATTGCAATTTTCTAGTATATCAGGAACAGACCTTTCCCCTGATGGTAGACTTATATAAGGTTCGGAAGATGGGCTTAATAGATTCAAGTTACTATTATTAATAGAAAGCTTTTCCTGTCGTCTGTTCTCATCCTGATATAAAGACATGAGTCCTCTAAAACCTGTTGTCGGATGAGAAGGCTCATCTGTAGCATTCATAACCTTCATTGGGTATGTTTCATCTTGATCACTGGCTACAGAACTATCTAATGGTGAAATTGAGTTAAGAATGTCGGACACTTCGTGTCCTAATGCTGATATAGGACCTGATACCGATTCTGGTGGTATGTTAGGTGCAAATAAACCTTGACCTTTGTACCCTTCTTCACTTACTGGAAATAGAAAACAATAAATTAATATAATTCAAACAACTATAACTATAAAAAATTTATAACTAAATAAACAACTATAACAAAGTTATATATGACTATATAAATGAATTATATATAATTAATCCAATGATTAGTTATAAATAACTAAATAACAGTGATAAATAAATTGCTAAATTACTAGACTACGTATATGAATGATTAATCTAACTGGTTAAATGATTACTTTTATATACGTGTATAACCAACTACAATATCAAGGTTGTTGAAAGTTTTATCATTGTAAATAGTGACACAGCCACTTCTACACATTTTCAAAGGAACAAAGTAAATAATATATTATTATGTGAGTTCGATCCCGGCTTGGTACCAGAATTTGACTTTAATATATAACTTACTAAAGGATCAATTATGTAAAACTTAATAAATGAATAATTATATATAACTAGATAAAAGATAAAACATAATTGATAAATGATTAATTGACAAAAACATTAACCAAGCGACCAATTAAGTAAATAGAATGTACGGTAAAATGAAGAGACAACTTATGAAACAAGAGGACCATTTGGCTTTAAATTTATCGTCTTAATTTTTTTCCCTAACATATGGATATATCCAAAAGAAAACTATTTATGACTCGAACTATTTTCACTGCCTCTCTGAGTATGAGGCATCAAATTAAGTTTGACTGTAAAATACTTTGCAAGATGCTTAAAATCTTACCAGATGCTGTATTTTCTCTTACACTATAATCTGAAGATTCCATTGGTTCTTGTGTTCTGTTACTCAACACATCTTCGATCTTTCTAGCTGTATAATATGAATTATGTGTGATTAACATACAAATTAAAAGAGTCAGTGGAGTTTCTTTATAATGACACTCATTATAACAGCAAATTCATTACATTGACACTCATTATAACAGCAAATTCTTTACAATGAAACTCAATAAAACAGCAAACTTATTACAATGACCAATATTATAACAGTGAATTCATTACAACAACACTCATTATAACAGCAAATTCATTACAATGACACTCAATAAAACAGCAAACTTATTACAATGACTTTCATTATAACAGCAAACTTATTACATTGACACTCATTATAACAGCAAATTCATTACAATGACACTCAATAAAACAGCAAACTTATTACAATGACACTCATTATAACAGTGAATTCATTACAATGACACTCATTATAACAGCAAATTCTTTACAATGACACTCAATAAAACAGCAAACTTATTACAATGAAACTCATATAACAGAAAATTTATTACTTTAATGACATTGATTATTACAGCAAATTCATCTCAACAACGATAGATTTGAAACAAATTGACCAAATCACTATAATTTTATTCATTAAAATAGTTAATTCAAAATTCAAATTCAATAACAAACAAGAGGCCCATCGGGCCTGAACGTCCATCTGGTTTGGCATTTGAAGACTTTTGACACTAGGGTCACTATTTGAACCATGTTGGTTCTCCCTGTCCTTAGGTTACTACACATCAAAGCATTAAGCCCCTTTTGGCCCCTTCATTTAAGCTGTTTTGGAAAAGAAACCCAAAATGTGAAATTTAACATATTTGCTATATATATATAGTGTTGAACTAAAGTTGACTCCAAAATGCGTAACCTATTTTTGACCCCAGGGTCATGCCTTGAACAAACTTGGTTCTCAATGCCCTAAAGTTACTACGTAATAAAGCATAGGCCTTTAAGTTTATTACAAGAAGATTTTTGATGTTTTGTCAAATTTTCCCCCTTTTGGCCCCCCAAAAAGGCGCCCCCTGAAGGCCAAGCCCCTTCATTTGAACAAATTTGATACCCCTTCCTTTAGGGATGCCTTCTTTAAAGTTTGGATGAAATTGGTTAAGCTTTTTAGAAAAGACTTCTGAAATGTGAAAAGTAAACATATTTGCTTTATATATAGTGTTGAACTCTGACCAAAAAATAAGTCACTTATTTTGACCCCAGGGTCACACATTTAACAAACTTGGTTCTCTATGCCCTAAAGGTAATACATACCAAAGCATTAAGCAGTAGGCCTTCTAATTTATTACAAGAAGATGTTTGATATTTTGTCAGACTGAACCCCTTTATTTGAACAAATATTAACTCCCTTTTCCTATATATGCTTTCTACTAAGTTGGGGTGAAATTGGTCCAGATGATTGGGACAAAAAGTCAAAAATGTGAATAGTTAATATTTTTGCTATAGTGTTGAACTTTGACCCAAAAACGTGTAACCCATTTTTGACCCCAGGGCCACATCTTGAACAAACTTGGTTCTCCATGCCCTAAAATACTGCATACCAGAACATTAAGCATTAAGCTAAACCTTCTAGTTTATTAGAAGATTTTTGAATTTTGACAAATGTGTCACCTTTTTGCCCCCTAGTCACCAAGCCCCTTTATGTGAACAAATCTGAATCCCCTTCCCCTAAGGATATGTCCTACCAAGTTTGGATGAAATGGAGAAAAAGTCGAAAATGTGAAAAGTTAACGATGACAGACAAAGGACGGAGTTGTATGGGAAAAGTCCACCTTGGACCTTTGTTCCAGGTGGACTAAAAACTCTGTGACATATTGGTTGCAGTAAAGAGACTCCACTGTACATAGAAATAATGCTATTAAATGAGTGCAAAAATATAATATTATTTCCAATAAAATCAACATTTAAAATGATTTCTGAAAAAAGTTCACTCAAATATGAATTATAGGACATCGGTAGACAAGTCTAGTCAAAAAAAAATTTACAGTACATTAACTCTGAGATACCTCAAGATGTTTTGACTTATTATCTTAATATCAGTAAAACAAACAACAAAGATTAAATTTTATGTTAAAGAACTGATGACAGATCTAGAAGACAGACAGCATTTCTACTGAAAAAGTCTACCTTGGACAAAAAAATGTTTGGAAGTGTGTACAATGTATTTCTCTGAGCATTTGCCAAAAGGATGAGATTTCCTGAAAATATTTTTCCAAGCTTGAATCCAAATTGTAAATGTATGTACAAATGTAAAACAAAACCCAAAATGCAAATTGCAATAGAAAACATTTTATAGTTGACCTTATTCCCTAATTATATAAAGTTAATTAAGCCTAGATACATATACGTACATGACCTTCTTGTCGTTACGGAGTGCTCCATGCTTGGTAATCTACTACTGGAATGTTCCTCATTTTCCTTTTGCTCCTTCTCTGTAAAACAAAACATAAAGTAACTTTCGCTAATCTTCAATATCATCAAATTAACCCATGGATCAGGGCAGTAAAGACGGCAGAAATGACCTATGACTTATAGATATACACCGATACATATAGGGCCTGTACAATGTCAATAATGGTGAACAGTTACTGTCATTCAACCTTCATTTGTGTGCATATTTGTGGCATTCTAGGTAACAAAATATTGGCAAAATTAAATAGTGAAAAATATTGTGGAGACATAAATTATATATATATAGAAACTGTTAAATTGCAAACTAACATTGCCATAAACTTGTTTTATATCTAAAAAACAGAAAATATACCATGAACAATTTTTGGTTTACAGGCAACAGTTTACAAGGATCCCTGTTGTATTGTTATTCTTTCTACTTACATACTCTTACGACTATACTCAAGCATTGCGTGAACTTTTTAAAGTTAGGTTCAATTTCTAACACAACTAATCTTAAGCTTGTTTTGTTATTTGAGTTGAATATTTATTTTGAGAATACTTTGTGAAAATATGCCTATAATATTAGTTCCAGTTTATACAGCAGATTGGTTGTACAATTTATACATACTTAATATATAAGTCTCAGACTTTAACTTTGGTTGCAATTGCCAGTCTCTGATTTAGATATCATTTTAATTTTTATGTACTGTTGGTTGTAATTTGGATGTTATTAAGTCTCAGATGCTGATTCAGATGTACGTCACTTCTCCGTTTTGGTTTCATGCTTCTATGTGTTGGTTGTATTTTGTACGATTAAGTCTCCGATTTTGATTCAGATGTCACTACTCCATTTTGTTTTCATGCTTCTATGTGTTGGTTATATTTTGTTCGTTTAAGTCTCCGAGTTTGATTCAGATGTCACTACTCCATTTTGTTTTCATGCTTCTATGTGTTGGTTGTATTTTGTTTGTTTAAGTCTCCGAGTTTGATTCAGATGTAATTTGTTTCAATTTATAACTTACTTTCTCTATAAAACTCATCCAGTAGGTCCACTATGTTGTAAAATTGATGCTCCCACAATGTCTCTAGGAAAAGAGAAAACCATTTTTCATTGCGTCTGCTGATTCTGTCCAACAGAACCACGGTTGCCGCCATGTCTCCCCGGGTGTCTTTTTCAGCCCCGATCTCTTGGGAGTCTTTCTGATTAATCACACGCTTCTGTAGAAGACTTGGTAATAATTGCATAGGAATCAACTTTTTCTCCAAGTCAGAAGCAAACACTTCTATGATCTTCAGCTGATTTTGAAGACTAGAATGGTCAACAGGAATCTTGTCCTCCAGAGTCTTGGCTACATAGTCAAAATCTGTAATTAAGTTGTAAAGAAAGATACAAAATATACTATTTAGAGAGATACTCAAACATCAGCTTCCATATTCATATGAAGAGTAAAGTTAGATAAAGATCCATTATGTATAATGTTGATAACACAAAGGAGATCTTTCAAAACTGTCCACGCTTTGATTTTTTGAAACTTTGCATCAATCTTATTTAAGGTCTATCTACCGGTATACAGAAAATGGATTTCTGAAACAACAAACAACACAGGGTGAAGTACGTCAAAATAGAGCTCCTTGTAGAACACCTTGAACATTATATCAGGAAACCTTAATATTGTCAATGTCAATTGTAAAAATTAGCTCAATTTCTTTGAAACTATATCATAAATCATTGTCAAAAAGTAAGGATAATTTTGATACCAATTACGTAAATATCGATACAAATTGTCAATAATGACAGTATTTTCTCATACTGCATTATATTGGCTATATTATATATATATATATTAAAGGGCCAATTTCCTTACAGCGGATTGTATCAAAATTTCATTTGCAAGTGCACATGTTCTTATGGAGCATGCTACGTACGTCACATATGATTTAAAACAAAGTCTGTTCAAAAGTATTGATGTACATAATTATTCATTTAATTTATAAGTAAGGTCCATATCAGATTTTAGGAGGAGATGTCCAGAACAGTTATGCCCATGGATGGACAAGATGATTCCAATATTCTCAACTTTGTTGAGGAACCTATGAAACAGAGTAGACCTATTTAATAAGTATCTCTCCAAAACTCTGGCTTTTCCCCGAGATCAAGTCTTTTTTGATTATATATTATTTTCTAACAATTAGAATAACATATACTTTCAAATGCTACAATTTTCTAGAAAAAAATAAGGTAAAATATGTATAAAAACTTCAAAAATATTGTAGTAAATTCACAAGCCAACATGAAGGGTAAACAAGGAGACACATTCTCTGTTAAAAAAAATATTGTAACCTTCTTGTTGCAGTGTATTTATAAAAGCACGCCACTTTCTCGGTCCAGGAATAGCATTATTGTCGCTGAGTAATTCCAGCATATAATCAGTAGCTTTACTATGTGATTCTGTTCTATCCATCGCTCTTATCTTCTGTCTTACTTCTGCAAAGTTAAATCATTACAATATAGTGTCACTTTAACATAAGGCAATTTTTTGTTAAATATTTGGTTCTCAGGCCCTCCCTCATCTATTTTAAAGCCCCAAAAAGCCCCTCGTTACTAATTTTTATTGACAAAGTTTTCGTTTTTGTTGCAATATATATATTTAAATATCTCATTTTGATAGTAATTCCTTACAAGTATTATTTAAAATTGCAAGATAAACTAAAAATATACAGTTTAAGTCAAAGTTTATGTAAAATACATCATACCAATAGTTTCAAAGTTTTTCCTTCAAAACATTTATCATCTTAAATAAAATGATAAAAAAGGCCTACATGCCTCATCTAAATTAACACATTGAAGAGGCCCCAGAACCAATTAATTAATTTTGTATGGCCTTACACTGAAATAGAACCTGATCCAGTTTGAAAGATTAGTGATACTTGTTTTTTCGTGATTTCATCAGATTCATTGTAGAAAGATTGGTTTGGCAATGCATCATGTGTCACCTTTCTGGACTCTGTGTTTTGACAGGTCTATGGCTGATCTAGACTATATGATGCACAGACTTTCCATTTTCCCTTTGGGTAAAAGTCACTGGCACTGTTATGAGCACAGATAAGATATATTTTCAATAAATCAAGGAGCATATAAACTTTTAGCACTTCTATAAGTAACTAGTGGTGCCCCCTGGGGGCCCAGTCCCTTCATTTGAACAAATCTGAATCCCCTTCCCCGAGGATAAAATTGGTCCAGTGGTTTAGGAGAAGAAGTCGAAAATGTGAAACGTTTACGACGGACGACAGGCGACATTAGTATGGGAAATGTCCACCTTGGACCCTCAGTCCAGATGGACTAAAAGGAACAACTGTGAGACAATTGATAATTAGGGATAACAATTATTCATCCAAATACTGAAATTTAATTAAAAAAAACATATAAATTGATCAAATCAATGTTTTATCAAATAAAGACAAAGGTGAAAAAAAGAGTTTTCTAAATATAAGTGACAACAAGGAAATCAGTTGTCATTATGGTGATGGCAACCACAAACATGGCTACCTCAATAACATCACAGCAATCGATCAACAGTGTGGTAAACTGAAGTACAAACACATACAACTGTTGTATAATTAATTAGCTATGATAACCATATCAAGTGTGACCGTGGAATACCGGTGTGGTGGCCGAGTGGTTAGCCTGTTCACCAAGTGTCACTACACTGGTGAAGGGAATCCGCAATTATGGGTTCGAATCCTGGTGGCGCCATATCCCAAGATGTTAAAATTGGGCACTCTTATTGCTCCTTGCTTAACACGCAGCATTAATGGGTAGGAGAAGGACTGGTTGGCTCGGTGTCAGTATATATATAATGTGACTGAGTGAAGTATCATGTCAATGTAAATGCAGTGTGATACTTCAGTGAGACAGCACTATAAGCTGCCATAGGTGCACACTGTAGCATCATCTTGTTGTGTTATCCAAAAGAACAGCTACGATTGAAGTATATCTGTCTGTCAAAACTTTATGCTTTTTTCATATACTAGACAAAATAGAATAAATAATTAAAAATTATAATGTACTATAGCTAGTAGAGTTGTTGTTTGAAACCAGTAAATGATGATTGCATAAAAGGAATGACTCAGAAATGCTATCTGTTACAATAACTTCAAATGAAAAAAATATATTAGAAAATGTACAAAATTAAAAATCTTAATTTGGTTAATTTTATAAGTAACTGGTTACCTTTAGTAAATATCTCTGGGAGGTCTCTACTCAAGCCAGTTAATTAACAGTTGTGTTCCAATGACTAAATTTTTGGTTACTTTAATAAGTAACTGGTTACCTTTAGTAAATATCTCTGGGAGGTCTGTACTCAAGCCAGTTAAAAGTTGTGTTCCAATGACGGCATCAACAAGAAATTTCCTGTAGACATCGATCTTAAACTTGACAGTATCTTCCTCTTGCAATTTTAAGGACATCACACCTAATTCTGAATCCTCTTCTGCATCCACCATCATGCTCTCTGCCATTCTAACTGTCTTCTATGATATCAAACTCTTGAAACAATAAACAAAATGTTTTACAATGATAATTATTAATAACCTTTTCTCACTCTTATGTTTTAACAATAATACAATTAAAAAAAAATTCTAAAGAAAGGTGTTTTTACCATAACACAGATTAAGTTAACAAGATATAATTGTTTAGGCCAAACAAAATTATTACTGTGTTTCCGCTAACGGCTTCAAAAAATGTAGGGTAGGTAGGTAGGCAAATCTTTTTATTTTATCTTAAGTTTTTACCTACCGGTAGGTTATATAGAGACAGAGGTTCCGACTTAACAGTGCTTGTCTGAAAATGGCTTAAAAACTTTTAGGGTAGGCACTAAATATTACGGTCGGTAGGGTTAGCAGAAACACAAGTATTGTGTCTTTTGGCCTTACTAAGTTTTATGTCCTTTTCAACAGACGGTGTATATCTTCCTTTTTTAAAGTGTATGTGCACTTCTGGCAACTTTACGCTGTAGTGTTGCCTCACTAAAATATCATGCCACAGACACACTGACATGCTATTTCATTCAGTCACATTATTCTGCTACCAAGGAAACCAGTCCGTGTTCTACCCCAAATGCTGAAAACAACCAACTAACATATTCAATATAATTGTAGTCAAAAATCATTAAACAATATCAGTTCATTAACTTATCCATTAGGCAATATATACCATTTACTCAAAAATACCAAATCCCTGATGTACCCATATAAAGCCCCCTACATTATGCGTGGCTCTCTTGACTTTGTGATGGGTCATTAGCTCGAGGGTAATCTTAACAGCATTTTAGACAGAACATACACCAACATATATGGGCATTCTTTTCAGAATGTTTACAACCTGAAAGTGAATTCAGTACAAACTACAAGTAGCATTCACACTAAATTCCTTTAACACTTGTGAACACTTATCATCGGTAAACATTCTTAAAATCAATATTATAGACTGTTATTACTAAATAAGTGATGATCTCAAAATTAAAAAAATTGCTTCATTTATTTTTTATAAGCCATTTATAACTTGAATGCTTTTTCTTCATGATAGGGGTATTGCTTTTTGAAAATAATATTTGGTTATTTCGAATGTAAATATGACTACTAAGAACCTCCCCTGCATGCTGTTTTCACAAAAATTTCAGTAGGTAATTTGTTTGTTTATTGGGGTTAAGTGTCCTTTTAACTCACATATAGGTCATATAGAGACTGTGTCTGCTTGTGACAGTGCACACTTATGGCGACTTTATAGTGCTGTCTCACTGAAATATCACGCCGCAGACACATTGACATCAGTCACATTATCCTGACACAGAGCCAACCAGTCCTCCTCCTACCCAGTAATGATGGGCGCTTAGCAGGGAGCAAGAAGATTGCCTAATTTTAAAGTCTTAATTAGGTTTTGACCCGACCGGGATTAGATCCAACGACTGTGGATACTAGCTGTAGCACCAGTCTACTAGCATGAAGCGTCTCAGCGTCCCAACCACTTAAATGGCCACGTGCACCGCACTGGTTAAAATTTCAGTAGGGTGTTCATATAACTCATTATAAAGTATTGTGTCACTTGCGTTTATAGTTATAATATATATAAAACTTTCCCAATATGTTTGTAGATCTATAACATGTCAATAAAACGTCAGCACAAATATCATTTACGTGTAGATACAGCTTTTCAATCAACATATTACCAAAATACATGTAAGACAAAAGAGTTACTTGATACTATGCCATAACTTTACTAATTTCTGACCACAATGCATTTTTTTAAACTCGTCTTTTTCGCTGTATACATGAACGTTCCCGATAATCACTGTACATAATATTCCTTCACGCCTCTGCACATAACCCCTAGACGTAATTGTCAACATTAACAGAGTCTAGTATCTAGTAGAAAAAGAAGAACCGCAGAGACGTGCTTCCGGTCATTGAGCAAGCCACCTATGGATTACGCCTATCATTGGATTAACGCCCATCATTGAAAATTGATTATGACACACTCTTTCCTTACCAGGTGATTACTATAATGAATGTTCCATGATACTCCATGACAGTTGAAGATGTAAACAAGTGAAATGTCTTATATGATATCGATGTTATGGCGTTGGAAACTCCATTCCTTATCATCTGACGTGTAGATCCTGTTTTCCCGAAACTTCCCCACTTACTTTCGGTTTCACTTTCAACACCTGAATAACTCGGATTACCTTGCATATTTACTTAATTCAAACAGATGAAATAGAGAGCCCCGATTTCACTTTCTGGAAATCTTAAATGTGTCTAAATATAGAATGGTTATTTTTGGAACCAATTCAATGGAAACATGTCAGCTGTAGTGTAGCTCGCCAATGGAGCATATTCTACAAACGAAATTGTAAATGTCGTCGATCCTACCCAAGCCGACAGACGAGGGAGCTCGAATGCAGCTGAAGACTGAAGAAGAGCTGATTGAGCTTAGAGTGGAGGTGTTCAAACCGCTCATTCTGGAATGTGTAAAAGGCTGCGAACTGCTCACATTTTTATCAACTGATGAAGTTATAACTGATGGTAATGATATTTCATTAAGCTTCTCATAATCTCTTTTAAATAGGACATCATCAATTCTAAGTATAATTAATCCGACACGAATCTCAAAATAGATAAAGCTCCTCGAACCGAGTTTGAAGAATTTTCATGGGGAACTTATGAGTGATCATGATTTAAATGGCCAACATTTTATTTCAAAATGGGATCTGAAATGGGTTAGGTCGACATCAAAATTCGTTTTTAGTCCATCTGGACCAAAGGTCCAAGGTGGACTTTTCTCATACTAATCCTGTCCATCCGTTGTCCGTCGTCGGTTGTTAACTTTTGCTTTAAACGACATCTCCTCTGAATTTACTGGGCAGATTTCAACCAAATTTGGCAGGAAGCATCCTTAGGGGAAGGGGATTCAAGATAATGTACAAATGAAGGACCTGACCCCCATGGGACAGGTGGGCGGGGCCAAAAGGGGTAAATTTGACAGTATGCCTTCAAACAACATCTCCTCTGAGACTATTGGAC
>JAUMGZ010216601.1:0-11690 GCA_032359645.1 Pododesmus macrochisma
TGGACCAATTTCATCCAAACTTGATAGAAGTCATCTCTGGGGAATGGAAAATGAGATTTGTTCAAATGAAGGGGCTCAGGCCCTTGGGGGCCGAAAAGGATAAAATTTGACAACATTTCAAAAATCTTCTTAAAAAACTACAAGGCCTAGAGCTTAATGCTTTGGGTTGTAGTTACTTTAAGGCATGGAGAAGCAAATTTGTACAAGACGTGACCCTAGGGTCAAAAGTATACAAATGCCAATCCAGATGGACATTAAGGCCCAATGGGCCTCTTGTTTGTGACTTTGTTTATTAATTATATTTTGTTTGTATTTTTCACTGGTATACATGTTAGCATCCTTTTTGCAAAGGGGCTCGTCCCTCAGGGGGCACCAAGAGAGGGGAAATTTGAAAAACTTCAAAAATCTTCTTTTAATAAACTAGAAGGCCTAGAGCTTAATATTTTTGTATGTAGCAAATTTAGGGTCAAAAATAGATTACGCTTTTTTGGGTCAAAGTTCAACACTATAGCAAATAGTTAACTTTTCACATTTTTGACTTCTTGTCCAAAATTACTGGACTGATTTTATCCAAACTTGTTATGAAGTATCCCTAGGGGAAGGGGATTCAGATTTGTTAAAATGAAGGGGCTTGGCCACTTTGGGGTCCAAAATGGGGAAATTAGACAAAATTTCAAAAATCTTCTAATAAACTAGATGGCCTAGAGCCTAATGCTTTGGTTTATACTAACTTTAGGGCATGGATAACTAAATTTGTTCAAGGCGTGACCCTCGGGTAAAAAATGTCAAATTTTAACACTATATATCAGGGATGATTCCAAAGTTTTTCAAATGGGGCCCTTGGCAATGAAATTGGGAATTTTCAATCGCGAAATCTCTAAATTGGGAATTTTGTGTCGCATAAATCAAGAAAACTTTGATTGTTTCAACCTTCAGAGTTATTGATACAACTTTGATATGATTATCATTAATAACAACTAAGCATAATAAACCCTAGCATATATATGTAGTCTTGTGTCTAGCCCCTATTGATGAGTAATAGAAAAATTTAATATATTAAAAAACAATATAAAAAAAACCTCCACAATCCTCTTTTAAAAACTAAAAGCGACGGCAACATACAAAGAAAAGGGCAAGCTGAGTTGAGTTTACTTATTATATGCATGGAATCTTATATGTCCTTTCTAGAGATACTATAGGAAATGAATTGATTAATATACTAAATTATTATATTATAAATAAATAAACTTGTAAACTGTTCAACAGTACACTGTTACATTTCTGACAGCACAGCAAACGTTGAGCAACTCGCACATTGTTACTGTAATAACAAAACCCAGTAATTACATTAACTTTAGAAAGGATGAGATCTTAATTAAACCTGTAAAGGGACTGACATTTGTATGTAAATTTATATTCAAGAATGGATTCAGACAGAGATTGATGTATTTTGGTCTCTATGACATGTTTTGTTATAATAAACAAATACTTTTTGCTTCATATAATAATTTCTATCAACTCTTTGGTAGAACTTATCAAATTATAACAAATACACAACTTTATTGACATCGACAAAACCACCAGGAAATTTCGGCAGCATTCTAATAAAAAAAAAAAAAAACTCCGGAAATCCATAACCATTTACCAACTTTTCTGTATAATATTCATTTGGGAATATTTGTATCCTGGATTTCATGGGGCCGCTAGAGATTTTTGGGGCCACTGAGATATAGTAGAATCATCCCTGTATAAACATAGCAAATATGATACTTTTTCACTTTTTCGACTTCTTATCCAACACTACTGGACTAATTTCATCCAAACTTGGTAGATGTCATCCTTAGGGGAAGGGGATTCAGATTTGTTCAAATTACAGGGCTCAGTACCAGGGGAGGGTCACTTAGGGGCCCAAATGGGGAAATTTGATAAAATTTCAAAAATCTTATAAACTAGAAGGCTTTATGCTTTGGTTTTAAAGTAATTTGAGGGCATGGAGAACCAACTTTTTCAAGGCATAACCCTACGGTCAAAAACCAAAAATTTACATACAGGCCCATTTAAACCAGATGGATGTTGGGCCTTTTGTTAGACTATTTCTTGAAAAGTACAAGTGGTAGGGCATTCATACTTGGATCAGAGTTGCATCTAAGATCCTACATCACATTGTATGATGCAGATGCTGAATATGACCTATATTTCATGATCCATTGACTTTGATGCTGGATTTAGCTCCAACGTTAATTTTTAGTCCATCTGGACTTTTCTCATACAAATCCCGTTCGTCATCTGTTGTCTGTCCGTCGTTAACTTTTAACATTTTCGACTTCTTTTCCTAAACCAATGGACAATTTTTATCCAAACTTGGTAGGAAGTATCCCTAGGGGAAGGGGATTCAGATTTGTTCAAATGAAGGGGCGTGGGGAAAATTGACAAAACTTCAAAAATCTTCTTCTATCAAACTAGAAGGCCTTGAGAATGTAGGGGCTCAGCCGACAGGGGGCGCCAATTTGGGGTTCAATTTCAAATTTTCCCCCAAAAATCTTCACCTAATTAACTAGAAGGCCTAGAGCTTTTGGTGTTTTGGTGTGTAGTAACTTTAGGGCATAGAGAACAAAGTTTGTTAAAGGCATGACCCTGGGGTCAAAAATAGGCTATGCGTTTTGGGGTCAAGGTGCAATACTGCAAACATTTTTTTACATTTTTGACTTCTTCTCCTGAACCACTGGACCATTTTTATCCAAACTTGGTAGGAAGTATCCCTATGGAAAGGCGATTCAGATTTATTTAAATGAAGGGGCTGGGCCCCCAGGGGTGCCACTTTGGGGTACCACATGAAGTTGATTTGGGGGATGTTGTCCAAACTAAATGCCTGTCAGTCATTTATAGTTCGCCCTGAATTATAAATTTGGGTTATTTTTGAAATTTGGTAACTTGGTGAAGATACATGAGCTTCAGGTTTAATTAACGGAAAGTTGCTTTCTTTTTATGATTATTAAAAAATAACAACTTTGAAAATAAATTAAAACCCCAAGAAAAAATTACTATTCGTTTGTGTGTAAGTAACTTTAAAGTTTCTACAGTGAAACATACTTCTTTGTGATTCCTGTTAATATTTGATGATTTGTGGTTTCCAGCAAGGGATGTCCATGTTTGGCGGTGTACCACCCCCTATGCCAGGCATGTTGCCGTCTCCAGGATTCCCCAACTATCAGGGCGGTGGAGGTGGTGGTGGTGGCGGCGGTGGAATGAGGCCGTACCCTCCATATATGGTTAGTTTGTAACCTCCTGTCATCATCAAAATGAACATTATACAATTTAATAATTCTCTTTTAAAACGTTTGTCCTTGAATAATGATGTGCTGTTGTAATGAATTAAAATATAGATATAGACTTGTCATTTTGGTGAAGTTTAAGTCGTGAAGATTGTCTTAATATGGACAATATTTTAATGCAGATAAATTTGTATACCTGAATTATAAAGATGTATTTTAAAATCTATTACAATCTACTTGGGCGCATTCTAAAACTATACGAGATTAATCGCCTTAAACTACTATGAATTTGATGTTTTGTGTAATTTTAATTTTGTTGTTGACAGCAACAAGAAAGCAGTGGATTTTTTCCTGGAATGTATGGCAATCCTCAGCAGCATGCACCACAAGAAATTGAGGTTGTGTATCTCTACGTTCCAGAAAACACAGTCGGTTCCATCATAGGCACCAAGGGATCAAATATTAAGGAAATCAGCAAGTCAACTGGGGCACGCTTGAAGGTAAATGGGACTCTAAATGGTTCACTGGGAAATATGTATTTGTGTTTTGACTGTTGCTGCCAAGACTCTTGCTTCATTGCACCTTCCGATTTAATATTCATTAAGATGTTCCTTTCTATGTCCGATATATTTTAGATCAGATTCTATGGATTATTCATGTTGCAAATGACAATTAATGGATACACAAATATGTCGTATTCAAATAAGTGAAGTAGATAATTTGCTCCTCATATTTTGTAGAATTGTGAAATAAATTGTTTTTCTTGGCATGAATATGTGCTATTGAAATAGCTGTCTTGTCTGATCAGTAATGAAACATTTAATTGAATATTTCTTAACTAAGGAAGCACTTTGTAAAATGTTGTTTCTCAATTGCATATATATGTATCTCTTCAACTTCATTTCTGCTGCTTTTGAATTTTGTAATATTTTTACCTCTGTACAGATTGCCCAAAACAATAATGAGAATGGAGGTGAGCGCACTGAACGTGGCGAGAGAAATGGAAATGGAAGTGTACAGGAGAGGAAATGCATCATTACAGGACCGGCTGAAGCACAGTTCCAGGTAAGGACTGTCCTCAAAATGGCTGAGTGGAGGAAGGCACTTTAACTACCATCAACTATACTGTTGTTATTAAAGCTGACATAACACAGTATTGAAACAGGTTGAAATATAGATTATTTCTAGGATAGATTCAGGAAATGTTTTCTATGGAAGTTTTTGGCACAATAATTTGCTGCTTAAATCAGGACTAGAATGTGATAGTGAGCTTAAAACAAACAAATTTGTGCATAAAAGCATTGTCACTATTCCAATGCAATTTACATGTAAATTATGTTGTTTGAATAGAAAATTGGCCAGAAAAGGACCTACTTGTAAGACAGCATCAGACACGTTTGCTTTAAAGCACCTTGATTATGACCAATCAAAATGCTTGTGTCAAATTTTGACTTCATAATCAGTTGTCAGCACCCCAGACTGTGTGCTTTTTTGTGTGTAGAATTAAGCACAGTTCACATCAAAGGTAGTTTTGTGTTGCAATACCAAACGGTATGAATGCACACAGAGAAATTGTTGTTTGCCAAAATAAGTTCCTTGCTGGCAATGAATTATACTGAAATAGGCCTTTGAACTTTTTATTTGACGAATTATGTATTTTAAAGTTACAACCTTATCAAAGAAACAAATTGAGACAGCTGACAAATTGAGTAAGAAAATAGTTTCTGGTTCAAGTAAATTGTTGCCCTCATTCGTCATTTGTGTAGACAAAAAGTTATAAATTCTCTAGTTAGTAACTTTCTTTGGTTCTTTTTAGGCACAGTATCAGATATTTGACCGTATCAAGAAGGAAGGAGGATTTGCTCGCATTGAAGATGTTCACTTGAGATCAGAAATTCTGGTTCCCAGAGAAATGATTGGTCGAATTATTGGCAAGAGTGGACAAAATGTAAGTTGAACATGTGCATAATATGAAGTTTGCCCAATCTTTGTAAATTTTCACATAAGATATTTAGTGAAGAGTACTAGGTGTAAATTTGTTTGTTGTTTCCAAAGTTATTATGTTTTTAGAGCAATAAGTTAATATTCTCTGAAAACTTAACACTGGGCATGAATTCATCCAAAAGAATGACAAACACTACCCAACATGTAAAAAAAAAAGTGAAGCCAAGATTTAAAAACGTACAAAAATTTGTGTTTGTAACGTGAAGTAACAATAAACTTTATATATGGCAATATTCTGTGAATCATTCCGATATGATTTGGCTTTATTCCACATATTGGTACTCTTGGACTAAAAATGTCTTTCATCAGTAATGCAGTCTTTCATTTGAAGTGTTTCAACGAATGACAGAGTTGCAGTTAATCCAACAAGCTTGAATTTTTATAACATATATGATTAAGATTTGTGTAGAGTGTACAATAAAATCCTCTATTGAATTTATTAATTAGGTTCGAGAGATCCAGAGGGTGAGTAGTGCCATCCTGAAGCTGCCCGATATTAACAATCAAAGTCCTACTGAAGAGGGAGAAGTTGCTGTGTCCATTATTGGTCACTTCCAAGCTACACAGGCAGCACAAAGAAGAGTGAGGACATTAGTAGCGGGTGCTTCTCAACCACAGAAAAGAAGACCGAACTCAAAGTAAACAATGGAGAAATATTCAGCATTGGACCACACTGCCACCCAAACTTTTCGTAGAAACTTTGCTCAAACTGGAATCACATTTCAGGTTCCAAAAATATTTTTTTGGGACAATTTATTTGCCATGTTGTTTTTTACACTGACTGTAATGAATTTTGGTATGAGCAAAGTTTCTAGTTGTTGACCCGTGAGGAAAATTAAGTTGAGAAGTTTTTACAAGAAGGACTTAACATCGGACAAGTTGGCTGCGAGCAAAGTAATTTCGTTCTTCTTTTCTTTGAAGTTTTTGTACTGTTGTATAAGCAGTGACAGTTGGACGTCAAAGTAATTGCTCTTATTATCTCCCAGTGTGTGTCGGGCTATTGCACGACTCATACATTATCCATCGATCCTTTGTATGTAGTCACTTTATGTCAAAGGCATCAAAATAGGCCACTGCGTTAACCAACTCTGTTCTTATTGTCTTTTAATCTATGATGATGTCAAGCGACCAACTTGGAGGTAGTTAGTTGAATGATGAGAGATGATATATCTATTATACATTCGTGTATCACCGTTGGAACAAATGCAAGACCCCTCGTTAACTGCCGGCAACGGATCGTTAACGAGAGGTCTTCTTTTTGTAAGAAATTTATTTTTGATACTTGTTGAGGATTTTTTTTGTTAGAATTTTTATTATGACCTGTTTTTATTGGGCATTGTTTTATTTGCCTGGTTGAATATTAAAAGAAAAGAGGGGAAAACCTTATTTAATACAAAAAACTTAAAGGCAAAATATCAAAACTATGAATATTCCGACTCTTATCAGGTCAGCAATATCTAGCCCAAAGTTAATTGTTCATAAAGGGAAATGTGACGGACCTCCATGTCTTGGAGTATTTTTGGAGCAGAGCAAGATAATCTTGTGCATCTTTTATTCAATTATTTGAGATAAGTGCTATTCTTGTGTACAAAGTACATCAATTTGACGAGTGTGGTTATGATACTGATTGGACTTGAGAGCTGTATGCATTTGAGATCCTCTTCTCTGCTTCAAATGTTTGTTATCTTTTTTATTATTCAATACTCGTTTTTTTTTTTTAACTCCAAGCCACGGAGGGGTCTTTCACTGATAGGTATGAGCATGTGGATAAATGGGCCAATATCAATTTAGTAGCATCTCTGTGCTTAATGCAACATTATAAAACTCCTCAACTTGTTCAGTAAAACCAATACATTTGTGCACAGTTGTTGTAAGATTTTCATAGTATGCTATATTGTCAGGTCATGGTTAATAAAACGATGGATCAAATGTTCAGTTGAGACTTTCCTCCACATTGACATAATGAATTACAAAGGGCATTAATTACCTTTCTAGTCATACTAATCATTCAGCTTGAAATTGGCATAAATAAAGCAGTATGATTTTGATGCCTTTTTGCGAAAGGTACAATCCGACAGTTGTGAATCGACATATATTTATTGATATATGTATAAAACACGCTCTGATATCACTGCATCAAATTATTGTCCTATATATTGGGAGACAATGAAGATCACATACAATAAAAATTATTCAATTGACGATGGATTTTTTTAACAAAATAATTACAACATTTAATAGACAATTAATTGTTTATGATCATTGTGTTAATTTAGTGTTAGAATGAATGCATTTACCGTGAATAAACTTGACAACCGATAACTTTTGTGGTTATCTAACATGAATGTCTTGTTTACACATATTATAAATAGATGTGTACAGTTGTTTCATGATTTTCAACATTTGAAGACAAGAGTCGCAAACCTTGGGTTTTATGATGTTCTATATATATCAATACTATTTACCGAGAAGAATTGTATGAATTGTACATCATGTATGGAAATAATGATTTTCAATTTGTACTAGCATTTAAAGATTTTAATCTACAGATGGAAAAAATTGTAAAAAAAAAATATCAAAGTGTTGTGCAGTTTGGTTCTTGTTCACTGTAAGTTGGTAGTTGGGTTCAGTTTAAACCTATTGCTTGTATTCAAGACTTCTTCAAGTCATGATGATTACATTAATACCAATTACATGATAATCATAACTTATGAGTAACAATAGATCCACATTGTACATGCACACCACATGTCGTGTTTGACAGAGAAAATAGGTTGCATTTTCTGGAAATATGATTAAGCTATTCTCTTAATATCCTATTCTCTTAATATCTTGCAAATGTACATTTGCCATTTATTGATACGATTATGTGAACAAATATGAAAGTGCTGTGAAATTGTGAACAAAATTTTGGAAGTTATCCACCATTCAGAATAGTGCTGTTCAGAATTGTTTTCAAACACACCCCTTTATAAAATGTTAAAGCATTGTCTAAGACAAGACATGCTTTGTGGGACTTGATGGGGTGTAGTGTACAATGTGGATGTGTCGTTGTTGATGTTAGAGCCAAGTCTAGGGTTTATTCTTATTAATGTCTATTGTTCACCTATAACAAGATATGTGTCTGTATCGTAGTTTTATAATATGCTTAAAATAATGTAAAATTAGTTGGACAACTTCAAGTTGGCACCACAAGTTCACTTTTCCACCATCAGTAATTATCGCATACATTATGATCTGTTCCAAGGTGTACTTTACCTGTCTTGTTAACTGTGACATAATGATCAAATAATGACAAGGAGATAGTTACATGTTAAACATTGATGATGAACACCAAAATGTGAATTTATAGTTGTAATCGGATCCTATGTGTAATGTTAGAAGCTCCGTTCAAGTGGAACATACAACAATTTGCGCAAACACACATAAGTTTGGGTTTGGAAAGGTTTTCAGCTTGAAATTGAAGCCAATGACCTGATCTGTAGGTTCTTGTAAAAATTGTCAACAGCATATTGATTTCTGTGAGCTGTGTCTTGTAAGCCTCGTTTTATTCCCAAGGCCAGTAAATATTATGTAATGTCTGTTTGGACTGTATTGAAGACTTACAACACGATATATGCGACCCTGTTTCTCGCAAGTTAAATGAAATAAATTGCAGTTGACAATTTTGAGTTCCTATAGATGTTGGTTGATGTTGTCCATGTATACATAAGTACTGGTCAAATCTGACTACCTCATTAATTATGCACGAGGATTGTTTTGTGAAGCCATTGTGGTTTATTTTTGTTTTTAGAAATGAATGTATTAATGTATATTACTTGTTTTGATTTAACACTTTCCTAGACTTGGCTCATGCTTTTGAGGGCAGATTTATTTTGTTCAATTAGTAGTTACACAATTTGACCACATGTAGTAGACAGTTAGTCGACGTATATAACCCCGTGTTACAAATAGTTCAGTTTAGTCTGTAATGGAGAATTATGCCACAGGTATATATTTTTTACGTGCATATTTGATGTCCGAGTTTGTCAGATTTGGCAAAATTTACAGACTTGTTCTGGGTTTTTTTGTCATGAATTTTCATCCACACTACAAGACAACATTAATGCATGGTTGATTCCGTTAAAACATGTAAAAGGCATGGGATTTTCCACTGACTCATTCTTAATCAAGTACTTGATTATAACACAAGCATTCTCGAGTGGTTATTTGAAGTGAAAAAATCCTATAGGGTAGTCGAAG
The DNA here is from genome assembly GCA_032359645.1 of Pododesmus macrochisma. Classification (NCBI taxonomy): domain Eukaryota; kingdom Metazoa; phylum Mollusca; class Bivalvia; order Pectinida; family Anomiidae; genus Pododesmus; species Pododesmus macrochisma. The sequence continues at coordinate 9,519 of JAUMGZ010216601.1, forward strand.
GATTTATTTTTCACTTTGAACAACCAGTCGAGAATGTCTGTGATTATAATATTAAGTTTAAATATATTTGTTACGTCGAACACGTTCCTGTTAACATACATGTAATAAAGATTTGAAATTCGCTCCCATTGCGAGTATCATTGGCTATGTCCCTTTGTATCCAGGAGAAGGCCGGTGTTGTTTCCAGTTTTATGCTGCTTCTCATTGTTCCTATGAGGCCAGATAAGAAATCCCATGCCTTGGCTATTCTCCCATTATACTTCTAAGATGTGTTTTTTGTGTACAACTGTTCTTGGTATGTATGTGAAGAATAGGGATGACTCGTATTACGGCACATCTGTATAGCAGATTTCCTACACTTGACTGATTGATGCCGCCGTGCACAATAACTACATATAAAGAAAACAGTCATTCTTCTGCTTTTAACAAATGTATGGTGCAGATGCCAGTTACTGGCTGAAACTTGATGTTGAAGATGTTGAGAATGAACCGTGCCGACGGTTTATTAGGACGGCATTCTCAACATTTTCTTGAAGTACATTGTTACCGTCTCCCTTTTCTACCAGGAAAATAAAGTATTCTAGTTACAATTCTTTGTGTTTGTTATTTTTTCCTCCTAGTTAAAATTGGGGTGATGACACTTTGATGTTGTCAGTGTGTAGACGATTGAGTTTCATAGAGTGGAATTATCCAAATGTATGTATTGGTTCCCTGTATGGAAGAATCCTATTGATTTTGAGGTGCAAAGGTCAAGGACATTGGAACTAATGATTTTGGGTTTAAAGTATTGAGGTCACTTGAACTTAAAATGGAAATATGAAATTCTGTTGATTTCTGTACAATATCTCGGTAGCTTTGATTGGATTCAAGTCTAACTTTGTATATTTGTTACCTATTACAAAAGGAATTGAATAACCCATAATTAGATTTTAAGCTCAAAAGTTTCTAGGACTAAAATAATTGTTGAGTGTTTCAGAATTATATCTTTGTTTCTTTGGTTGAATTCAAGCCAAACTTGGAATGTTGGTTTATACTTGTTAGTAAAAGAATAGCCCATTTATTTTGGGATTGCACAGGCTGACTCTTGTCTTTGTCGCTTGATAAGGGCCCAAGAACTGTTATGATGCAGGAAACCTATAGTAATCATTGTTCATCTGTCAATCAACAGTTTCTGTAGATCGTATACATAAAAATAATAATTTTAGTCCATCTTTACCAGTGCCACTATAACTTAGTTGAGAGACTTAGCTTTATGTGCGGAAGGTTGTGGGTTTGATTCCAACATGTTAAAGTTGGGTGGTTGGCTTGGTTTTGGGATGCATCATCATGGAACTGTATCTGCACCTTGCATTTTAGTACTCGGCACTGTAAAGTCGCCATCATTGCACACTGTCACAAGCGGACACTGTCTCAATATGATTTGGACATGTGTTGAAAGGGACGTTAAACCCCAAATTAGACAAACCATTTAAACCAAAGGTCCTATTTGGACTTTCCCATACAAATTCTGCATGTTGTTTCAACTTACCTTGGTAGGTTCAAGAAAAACTTGGAAATGGAATTAAATTTGTTATTCCCCAAAAAGAAGTTGGTCCTATGTACTGGTTTCACCAAGTCCACTCATCTGTAGAAGACATCTTCTCTATAGCATAAACTTGACAAAATTTGACCTAGGTTTACCAAACTTTTTTATAGATCTACACCTTGAGTGTCACATATTAAGACGGCATCACTGTCGCTATTTTGCCAGAGAGTTATTGCCCTTTTGCATATAAATTTTATTAGGTCACCTGAACTATGTTCATGGTGACCTATTGCCATAGCCTTTTGTCCGTTGTGCGTTAACTTTTCCTTGTGAACACGATAACTTGAGTAAATTTTAACAGAGTTTGATGAAACTTTGAATGCAGCCATATATCAATAAGATCTGGGACGAGTTTGAAAAAGGGAATTATTGGACAGTACCTTACAGAGTTATTTCCCTTTGTAATATTATGATTGAACCTTGTGAACACAATAACTTGAATAAATGTTAACTGAGTTTGATGAAACTTTGTATGCAGCCATATATCAATAAGATCTCGGACGAGTTAAAAAAAAGGGAATTATTGGACAGTAACTTACAGAGTTATTGCCCTTTGTAATAATATTATTATTGGACCTTGTGAACAC
>JAUMGZ010216612.1:0-11688 GCA_032359645.1 Pododesmus macrochisma
CCTCCTAAGGAACATTTCAACCAAGTTTGAAGTGAATTGGTTCAGCTGTTCTTGAGAAGAAGTTGAAAATGTCTCAGTCAATCAGAGGCCATGGCGGCCATCTTGGGTTTTCAGATCGGCCAGAAAAACAACAACACTTTGTCAGGACCTTCTAAGGAACATCTCTATCAAGTTTGAAGTAAATTGATTCAGTGGTACTTGAGAAGTTGAAAATGTTTCAGCCAATCAGAGGCCATGGCAGCCATCTTGGTTTTCGGATCGTCCCAAAAAGCAACAAGACTTGCTCATGACCTCCTTTAGAAACATTTCTACCAAGTTTGAAGTAAATTGGTTAATGGGTTCTTGAGAAGAAGTCGAAAATGTCTCAGCTAATCAGAGCCCATGGCAGCCATCTTGGTTTTTGGATCGGCCTAAAAAAACAACACTTGGTCAGGACCTCCTAATGAAAATTTCTACCAAGTTTAAAGTCAATTGGTTTAGTGGTTCTTGAGAAGAGGTCGAAAATGTCTCAGCCAATCAGAGGCCATGGTGGCCATTTTGGTTTTCGATTGGCCCGAAAAACAACAACACTTGATCAGGACCTCCTAATGAACATTTCCACCAAGTTTGAAGGCAGTGGTTTGTGAGAAGAAGTTAAAAATGTTCAATTAATAATGGACGACGGACGACGCACGACGACGGACGAAGATAGATTGCAAAAAAATGTAAATAGTTAACATATTTGCTATGGTGTTGAACTTTAACCCAAGACGCATAACCTATTTTTGACCTGAGAGTCATGCCTTGAACAAACTTTTTTTTCTCCATGCCCTAAAGTTACTACATACCAAAACATTAAGCTCTAGGCCTTCTAGTTAATAAGAAGATTTTTTTAAATTCTGCCAAATGTTCTGGCTTTAGGCCCCTTCATTTGTATAAATCTGAATTTCCTTCCTCCAGGGATAATTTCTACCAAGTTTTGATAAAATTAGTCCAGTAGTTTTGGACAAGAAGTCAAAATATGAATAGTTAACATATTTGCTAGTGTTGAATTTTGACCCCAAAACTTGTCAAAAATTCCCCTTTTGGCCCCCTAATTGCACCCCCTTGGGGTCGAGCCCCTGCATTTGAACATATCTGAATCCCCTTCCCCTAGGGATACTTCCTACCAAGTTTGGATGAATTTGTCCAGTAGTTTTGTGAAATGTGAAAGTTTATGCTGACGAGAACAATGGACCAGTTATGACGACTATAGCTCACCTGAGCCCTTTGTGAGCTAAAAAAGCATTGTGGATTGATTCACAGGTTCATCAAATTAACTAAAATCACTTTTTCTTTAATAATCAAGTTGTTTTTTATTTTCTTACAGTATCATCATAAATTAATATAATTTTATATACATATATTTACACCTACTATATATCACAGTCTATATAAGTACTTATATACAGTTAAATGTTTGCTCACATTACAAACTATTTATTAACAATATTTGCTCTATAGCAAAACCTTACACAAACTTACACACATCCACACACAGTAGAATATTCATGCCCGACTCATTGTGTGCCACTTTAAACAAGGCTTGGAACAACAAGACTTGGATATGACTACAATATTTATAACTTTTACACAAAGTTTGTTACAGTTGTTTCATAAAAGATTAAGGTCACGTTCATTCATGGCAATATTTTAGAAACATGTAATATAAACCAAAAACATTTGACTACATGATAGCACTTTCAACAAGTAATGACAAGTCACCATGAAAACAAAACATTTCAAGTTCAATGAAAAGCTGTAGCAAGTTAACTTTATATCATTTCAACTCCAGTAATTGTTTTCATAGTCCATGTACCTATCCATATGTCTTTAGTTTATAATCAGATCTGTTCAGACTATAATCAGATCTGTATTGTTTTTGTCTTTAGTTTATAATCAGATCTGTATTGTTTTTGTTCCATGATAATTTAATACAATCAATGTTTCTGTACAGTCACAAACACAATACTGAAGGTTGTACTATAAGTCCTGCACTACCATGGGGGGTGCTTTTTTGTTTCGATTATCAACAGCCAGTTTTTCTCTAAGTCTCCGCACTTGGTTTAATAAGTCAATTTCTCTCTGATCAAATGCCCTTCCACTTCTGTCAAATGAAACTGAAATGTAACAAGAAACCAATTTTATTATAAATCAAATATCAACATGAAATTATAAAAAGATCATATTATGATATGAGAATATTAACATCAAGTATTTGTGTGTTATTTTATTATCATACATAACATGTGTTTTAGTTTTGTGTCACATTTAAGATTTTTGAGATCCACACTAAAAATATTTCTCATTTCAATCAAGTCTATTCTGTTTCAAATCTGGTGTAGCAACAATTCCATAAAGATGTTAATTAACTTAAAAGTGCCACCTAGTGTGAACTTCAGTCCAAAGTTAAATGGCCCAGTCTACATGCAGTGACTTATTTTTAGACTGTATTTCATATTCTGCTGTAGCACACATGCACTAAAGTTCTTAGTTACATAAAACAAGAAGAAAACATGTCAATAGAACAAAAGTTATTGACAAACAAACAATAGCTTCATCAAAAAGTCACCACCAGAATGAACTACCAATGTGAGACGGGTATTAAAATGACGTCAAACCAACCAAATGGGTGAGAAGACATTGCCTTGACCAGATGCCAGGCTCAAAATCAATTAGAAAAACGCCACCTTGTGTAAACTTCCAATAATTCCATTTTAAAGAGCGTTACCTGGTGTGAACTTATAATGATCCAATCTCTTATGACTTACTTTTAGATTCTGTGTAGCATTCAGATGTAGCACACATGCAATGAATTTCTTATTTACCTACAAAGCGCCACATGGTGTAAACGTACAATATTCCAGTCTACTTACTTTTAGATTCTGTGTCACATTCTGTTGTAGCCAAAGTGTGGTACAGCTCAGATTTACTGCTCTCATTAAATTTGTTGCCTATAAAAAAGACGAAAAAAACTCAAAAGGAGGTATAAATGTCAATGAAAGTTCTACCAAAGTCAATTGCTACGCTAGGCAACATCAGCCAAAGGCTTTTAAAAACGTTTTTAATTCGATCCCTGGCTTGGTAACCAAAGACTTCACAAATAGAAAGTATGCTATAAATTGAGCTATAGTTATTTACTGCAACATTGCAACACTGGAATGTTTTAATGGAGTTAGATGTCCCTTCAACTCATATTTAATAGACATATCAAGACAGTGTCTCCTTGTGACAATGCACACTGGTGGCAACTTTATAGTGCTGTCTCACTGAAATATCACGTTGCAGACACATTGACATGATAATTCACTCAGTCACATTATCCTGACACCGAGCCAACCAGTCCTCCTTCTCCTACCAAGTAATGGTCTTCTTTATAAGGTATTCATGACAAAAATATCATAATGTTCTTGATGGGAGTAATAGCAAGATTTTTGTTTAGTAACAGATACTTAACCAACTACATGTATGAGAAATACTGATTCTAAAACCGACATTTCCGTTCTTGAAAATATGTCTCCCTTACAATATGACTTTGTTAAGAATATAAATAATAACTTGTAAACATGATAAGTCAGGGAGTGTCAAGCTCCAAGTCACTAATTGTCTGGTATGAATTCCTACCAGAGATTTCATTACCTATCTAAGATTACCTTGTTCAATATTAAATCTAGATGTGAGAACCTTTGCCTTAACACTTACTGTGTGCTGTAGAGAGAGTTTTCTCCATTAACTGTTTGCTGTGCATGTGAGCTCGTCTTCCTTCGTCCTCCATGAACTGCAGACGTCTACGGTCTGACTCAGCAGCCAGTTCTTTTTGTTCACCTAGCTCTAGGCGACCAATACCAGCTTCTTCTTCCTATTGTTTATATTGTAACCATGGTAATGATAAGTTACAGTATTAACAATCAACACAATTACCACAATGATCATGATGATACTTTGACAGCAACAAAAAACACAAATGCATTTCTCTATTATTACAATTTAAATTTTCATAACACACTGTGAACACTGCCATTGTAATTTTACATAACAATTTTTGAGTGCAGTTATAAACATTTATTTAACATGATTTACAATTACACTTTCAAATGAGACCAGAAAAATACAACTCGTCTGTTTTACCCTACATTGTTTCATCACAATATTGAGAATCTTTACACATCTGTTTTATCTTCATGTTTCACAAAAATCAGGGGGGACAACTCAACTATTTTTTTACTAACACAGTGAAACTTTGTCTCACTTTTATTTTTTTAAGTTTCACAGAAATCAGGAAAAGACAAATGTTGACTGAATGTTAAACTTTACAAACCTGTTTTTCCTGGCACTGTTTCATTAGATTGTGTACTTCCTGCTCTAATTTTCTGTTCTCTGTATTTTTCTTCGCCAACTTTTGATATAAAATATTTAAATCATTGGACAAGAAAAAACATACAATAAAACATTGTCTTGAAAAAAAAATATTGTTAAAACTTAAGTAAGAAAAACATAGAATAAATCATAAGATACAGAATGAAATAGGAACACAATTCATAATATATAAACTGGTGTTTCTCTCAATAGTATTATGTTCTTCTCTTCTGTGCACCAATGTCATTAGATGTATAAATGCATGACTATGTTCCATTTTCTTTAGCTTTTTAATGTTACTTATAGTCCAATGTCATAATAAAGATCTACTAAAACACTAACAATCCATTTATTTTTAACAAGCATTTGCTCTAAAAGCTCTTTCTTAAATGTTTACCCCTTTTCTCAAGTTAATTACTCTATCAAAGATCCAGCAACCTGGCTAAACTTCAGCATTTTCTTTTTAAATTTGTCATAAATCCCTTCTTAAATATTAAAATCAACTGCATAAGTTGGTTTTACCTGAATGCCTTTAGTTTCTCTTTCTAAATCCTGGAGACGATGTCGATACTCAAACTCATTTGACGCCCATGCCTCTATGTCCTTTTGAGCAGTCCTGGCCATGTTATCTTGTAGAAGCTGTAAAGATAATAAATTTATTAACAGAAAATTATCAAAGTACATATCCTTATATATGGTATTAACCTACTGTACCAACAATTGATTACATTGTGTTCTAAAATGACAATTTTCGTTTCATTTCAAAATGTCCTGGTATGTACGGGCTGGTGCATATTCTAAATTCAATCTTATCTTTTATATAAATGATCAGTCTGTGCTCAATGATATATCCTTTATATAGAGACCAACAAATTTTAACCAAGTGCAAAGAAGACAAAGATTATTAGTGCTGACAAAGTTTCTAAGGTAACCATGGATTCAAACAAATTTAAACCAAGCCGAAGAAGAGAAAAGATTATTCGTGCTGACAAGGTTTCTAAGGTAACCATGGAGTCAAACAAATTTAAACCAAGCGCAAAGAAGAGGAGAGATTATTAGTGCTGACAAGGTTTCTAAGGTAACCATGGAGTCAAACAAATTTAAACCAAGTGCAAAGAAGAGGAAAGATTATTAGTGCTGACAATGTTTCTAAGGTAACCATGGAGTCAAACAAATTTGAACCAAGTGCAAAGAAGAGGAAAGATTATTAGTGCTGACAAGGTTTCTAAGGTAACCATAGAGTCAAACAAATTTAAACCAAGTGCAAAGAAGAGGAAAGATATTAGTGCTGACAAGGTTTCTAAGGTAACCATAGAGTCAAACAAATTTAAACCAAGTGCAAAGAGGAGAAAAGATTATTCGTGATGACAATGTTTCTAAGGTAACCACAGAGTCAAACAAAGTCAAACCAAGCACAAAGAAGAGGATAGATTATTTGTGCTGACAAGGTTTCTAAGGTAACCATGAAGTTAAACAAATTTAAACCAAGTGCAAAGAGGAGAAAAGAATATTCGAGCTGACAAGGTTTCTAAGGTAACCATGAAGTCAAACAAATTTAAACTAAGTGCAAAGAGGATAAAAGATTATTAGTTCTGACATGGTTTCTAAGGTAACCACAGAGTCAAACAAATTTAAACCAAGTGCAAAGAGGAGAAGAGATTATTAGTGCTGACAAAGTGTCTTAGGTAACCATGGAGTCAAATAAATTTAAACTAAGTACAAAGAAGAAGAGAGATTATTAGTGCTGACAAAGTTTCTAAGGTAACCACAGAGTCAAACAAATTTAAACTAAGTGCAAAGAAGAGATTATTTGTGCTGACAAGGTTTCTAAGGTAACCAGCACATACCTTCCTAACTTCCACCTGTCTTTCTCTTTCTGCATCACGCAGTCTCTCCTGTATACGATCCTCTAGCTCCGCTTGTTTACGATGTACTTCCTGTTCTGTTCTTAACTGCTGAGACGCTGCTGCAAATTCTCGGAATAATTCCTGAAAGATATTTTCTTTTATTACATTTTTATAAGTGAAATTTAGAGATATTTCCTTTGAATAAATCTGTTATCTTCACTAGTGAAAATGACAGTTATTTTCACTGGTGATAATCATAAAAAGGTTTGTTATATTTTGAATGTTATTTCTTATCAGTTCTGTAAGAACTACTTTCTGTGTGACTATTTTCACTCAAGCGTAAGAATACCCTCTATTTATTACAATATATAAAACCAATAAACATACTATTAACACACAGTCAACATATGATAAAGTTCTTTTTTTGGTGACCAAAATAGCAAAATTAGAAGAAAATGGTTTCTTTAAGAAATATTTTACAATTTGAATCAAAATCTTTAAGCTTTAGCACTAAAGTTTATACTTAAAATTACATTTCAAAGTGTCTATTAATGTGATTCTAAAACAACTACTGCAGGATTTTATTACCTGTTCAAACATTTTTTTCTGTAGCTGCAACTCCAGATTTCTTATTTCTGCTTCCTCAATGGCAGTTTCCGTTTCCTGATCTCGTAATAAGGCCTTAAAAAAAGAAAACATTCTACAATGAATCATGAAGAATCTATACAAATATTACTTTTTTTCTTAATTATCAAATATACAAGAGCACTTACCCGTGGAATACGTATTTTTCATTAAAAAAATTCTAAAACAAAAGTGTACATGCAATTTTCACAATGAACCTTTTTTCTGTTTTTTTGTTTTTTATTAACTGTGAAAAATAGTGTATTAGATATTAAGCAATTGATGTTATTTTTTTCTTACATTTAAAGGTAATTTATTTTATATTTGAAGAAAATTGAACTCTATTATTTCATCAATATTTACCCTACCTTTCTTTGGACCTCATCATCAAGTCGTCGTAATTCTTTTTGTCTCTGCTCTTTCTGGAAGTGAAGGAACTTTCTCCTTGCAGCATCTAGAAGTTGCAACTCTTTCATTTTTACTTCTCTGTTCATTGCATACAGTCTAGAAAAAAATGAATGCTGTTTCATATATGACAGTAGACAGAAGTAAATAACTACACAAGGAAATAGCACCATGTGTTTGGTGTCAAACGCATGTTAAACATATGTTAAACACATGGTGCTATTTTGTCTGTGTATTAAAAAATCATGTGATATCTTAAAATATATAGCTCTCTCTCTCTCTCTCTCACAGTGTTTCTGTTAAAACAACAACAACTAATTATATTATAAACATGTGAAGTCCTTTCCATGAATTGTATGAACATTTCTTATAATACGTTATACATGTACCAGAATCTAATAAAAAAAACAACCTTTTTTATAGCATTTATATCTATTTTACATATTTCCATTTTTTCACAAACTTTTTATATTTTGTGAACAGGTTTTTTTTTAAATTTAATCTGATAGGGATAGTTCATCCACCAGTTATTTCAGTATAATTTTTTGTAACTGTTTGTTATCAGGTCGGACTATTCTATAATGCTTGACAGATTGTTTAGAATTTGAAACACAGCTGACCTCTTCCTCTGGTCGACCAGCTTCTGTTCTTCATTCTGTATAAGTTTCCGTCGTTTATCCTCAGCATCCAGTAGCAGCTGCTGTTGTCTGTACCAGGCCTCTTCTTCCTGTTGTCGCTTTGCCGTCTCCTTCTGCATCTCCATGGATACCTGCCTGTTGTCATGGAAACATATAGTGTATTATTCACTGGTAAATTAATTAAATACATAATATCTGATAGGACACTGAAAGTACATACATGTAAATTAAAGGATCATTTTTCATGTCAATGTTAGCAAAAAGAAGAAACTCTCTTTGTTCTTTTGAGCAGGGCTTAATGTCACTTCAAAAATATTCTACCAATATCATGACAAGAGTTGTCTTTCTTTCATGTTGGTGATGTTTCCTTTATAGTATTGTCTCACTGACATATCATGCCACAGACACATTGACATGATACTCCACTCAGTCACATTATCCTGACACTGAGCCAACCAGTCCTCCTCCAACCCAGTAATGCTGAGCGCTTAGCAGGGAGCGAGAAGATTGCCTAATTATAACGTCTTTGGTTATTATCCCCGACCGGGATTCCATCACACACCTGGGATTCTATCACCAGTCTACCAGCATGAATTGAATGCCCTAACCACTGGACCACAGCACTGGGTAAACATTTGATTTGTGAGCATATATATCTTCCAATGGTCATTTTGTCTGATAAACTATGAGATTTCAGTCAATATATATATATATACTGTAATAATTAACAAACCTTTGTCTCATGTACTCCAATTCTTCCTGTCTAATTCTCTCTCTTTCTTGAACCTTGAATATAATATTCATCAAATTTATTACAAACCTTTTACAAGATTAGGACAGTAAAGTACACATTTCATTTCATTAGATTACATAAAAAGAGAATGAACCGAAAGGTCCTTGAATTTTCACCTGAAACTGATTTAAAAGTATGTATTGACTACCAGTACATATACATCATGTTGACACTTCGGAAGGTTTCTTTTATTCGTACATCATAAGTTGTGTAATTTGGGCATAAAAAGAAGTGTTCAGCAATTAGATATTTGAAAATACAATGAACATGCGGTAGCTTTTTCGGCAAAATAAAGATTTGAAGTTGAGAGAAAAAAAACGTTCTCAATCTGGTCAAGATTTTGAAATGAAACCACAGAATTTTTTTTTTTAACATCCCAAAACACTAAATGTGTACACAAAAATAAGATTGTTGACATAAAACATTCAAAGAAAAAATACCAATGATATTATCTCGACAATCAGTTTATGAGAACTGTAAAAGTGTAGAAACACCATCTGTGTGAGAGAAGGTCGTTTAAGACTGCCAGTCCGCAAACCTCGGTCCATTCTGTACTTCACATCATACCTCGGCTGTATTAGGTAAATTGTATTACACGTACGCCTTACAATTCCAACCCCGGAAACAGATACTCTCACTACGTATATAGAAACTAGTGCAATATTTACATCATCAAACAATAATTCAAAGCATTTCTGTTATAAAAGCTACGTTATCAAACATCCAGATTTTTGTGAGCGCAAACATTTTGAAAGGGTAAACTGATTCCTAGTTGTGTCATAAACATTGCAAAGGTAGGTAGCCAGTCTATAGACATGATTGATGCTTATGTGATACAGCCGAGGTTAGATATGAAGAATCAGCTAAGTGCAACAAGTGTTAAGTGTTTGTGTTAAGAGCTTATTGTCCGATCAACAGCTAAGGTCATTTACAGACATGCCAGTTTTACTGGTGGAGGAAACCGGAGTACCCATCATGAAACCACCGACCTACAGCAAGTCACTGGCAACTTCCTCACACTAGGCTGCCCCAGTTGGGAATCAAACCTAGGAGGTGAAAGGTTCTTATGATTACTAGTCGGAGACTTTAACCACTAGGCCACCACGGCCCCCAAACAAGTGTTTAGACTGTACGTAAAGGGTATGCATGCTCACCTGATAATCCACTATAAACTTAGGGTACTTGTTAAACACAGGATACTGTCCGACAGTTAGAGGTTTGAATTCTGCCAGGTGTTTCCTGGGATGTATGTCCTCGGGCGTGGCCTCCATCAGTCGATATGCTTCCTTGATCACCTGTCTCACGTCAACAGCATTACGGTGATGATAGAAATACTGTAAACAATACATGACATGTAAAATAGCAAGCTGCATATAGTTTTCTACAAACATAAACAAATATTTAAGGTGTGAACTCTTGCTGTAAATTACACTACATGTATTTGTGAAACATATCACCCCAACAAATGGTAGTTAATTTCAAAAATTAATTGATAACCTTGACCTTTGACCTTCAGCAACTGTAATGGCTTATTGGCTTCTTCATGTGATAATGAACAATTGTAATTTTCATGCAATTTTCATCAGCAATAATGTACAATGTATACATTATGAATAAAAATAATATATTTTCATAAAATTTTAACCAAGTGCTCTGTGACCTTGCCCTTTCAGCCTCTGCAACATAAAGGCACTGGCAGCTCCCAAATGTTATTATGATAAACAATGCTTCAAGTTGGTAACATTCCATTTAATATCATTAAAGAAGATATTTATGATTGGAAAACTTTAACAAAGGCACATCTCTATAAGTGTGATAAACCAACAGTCCTGTCTCATACAGCCTCTGCAACCCACAGACAGATTCCTGCGAGCTACACGATTTACAGTCTTCTTCCAGAAGATTCTTCTAACCATGTGATTTGAAACTTTTCTACTTCCAGAAGACTTACAAAATTCTTTGAAATCTTCCACTTTGAGACTAAAAGAGACGTCTTCCAATATGGTGGCCGATGTGTTAACGAGCAGGAGACTGAGACAGGTCAAACACATAACACTGCCTGCTTTTGTAGTGGGGGCATATTTTTGTATTAAGGGCTTATTGTCCAATCAACAGCTAAGGTCATTTAAGGACGTGCCAGTTTTACTGGTGGAGGAAACCGGAGTACCCGAAGTAAACCACCGACCTACAGCAAGTCACTGGCAACTTTCTCACACTAGGCCGCCCCGGACGGGAATCAAACCTAGGGGTGAAATGCTCTTATGATTACAAGTCGGCGACTTTAACCACTAGGCCACCGCGGCCACCAAGTAATATTTGGACTAGAAGTCAAATTTGTGAAAAGTTAACGTAATTGCAATAGTGTTGAACTTTGACCCCAAAACACGCAATTCATTTTTGACCCCAGGGTCACGCCTTGAACAAACTTAGTTTTCGATGCCCTAAAGTTTTTGTTTTTGTCAAATTTTCCCCCTTTTGGCCTCCCAGTGCAGCACCCTGGGGGCCAAGCCCCTTCATTTGAATAAATCTGAATCTTAATCCTCTAGGGATATTTCCTACCAAGTTTAAAAGTTATTGGTTCAGTGGTTTGGGAGAAAAAGTTGAAAATGTGAAAAGTTAACCATGGAGGATGACGGACAGGATTTCTATGAAAAAATTCCACCTTAAGGTCCAGATGGACTACTAAAAACTAAGGATGACAGAGATTCTTTGGAAAAAAAAAATTCAAACCAAGTACCATAATTATATTTATAATACATAGAGTTAAACAGCTATTTTCTTTAGGATAAACATTTAATCTTAAGGATTTTCTTTTAACTTTGATAATGAAAATTCTTGTTCCTCCATGTCATGAACGAACATATAAAATACTTAATTAAATCTTTTGTACAAGATTTATCAGTTGTATATGGTAACAGCACCTAATAAAGGCTGTATCTTAACTGTGCCAGGGTCATCACTGTTTTGTAGGCTGACGGAGCATAAACAATATTGGAATTTCTCAAGG
>JAUMGZ010216623.1:0-11687 GCA_032359645.1 Pododesmus macrochisma
AGGGTCATATAACTTTTATATTAAATACATTGACAAACTGCGCCAGTATTTCTGAAATGAGCAAAGGATCATATAACTTTTATATTAAATACATTGACAAACTGCACCAGTATTTCTGAAATGAGCAAAGGGTAATATAACGTTTATATTAAATACATTGACAAACTGCGCCAGTATTTCTGAAATGAGCAAAGGATAATATGACGTTTATAATAAATACATTAACAAACTGCGCCAGTATTTCTGAAATGAGCCAAGGGGCATATAACGTTTATATTAAAAACATTGACAAACTGCGCCAGTTATTCTGAAAATGAGCCAAGGGGCATATAACGTTTATATTAAATACATTGAAAAACTGCGCCAGTATTTCTGAAATAAGGATTGGGTCATATAACTTTTATATTAAATACATTGACAAACTGCGCAGTATTTCTGCAATAAGGAAAGGGTCATATAACGTTTATATTAAATACATTGACAAACTACGCCAGTATTTCTGAAAGGAGCAAAGGATCATATAACTTTTATATTAAATGCATTGACAAACTGCGCAGTATTTCTGCAATAAGGAAAGGGTCATATAACGTTTATATTAAATACATTGACAAACTGCGCCAGTATTTCTGAAAGGAGCAAAGGATCATATAACTTTTATATTAAATGCATTGACAAACTGCACCAGTTCTTTAAAATGAGCCAAGGATCATATAACTTTTATATTGAAAAACATTGACAAACTGCGCCAGTTCTTCTGAAATGGGCAATGGATCATATAGCGTTCATATTAAATACATTGACAAACTGCGCCAATATTTCTGAAATGAGGAAAGGATTATATAACTTTTATATTAAATACACTGACAAACTGCGCCAGTATTTCTGTAATGAGCCAAGTGGCATATAACGTTTATATTAAATACATTGACAAACTGCGCCAGTATTTCTGAAATGAGGAAAGGGTCATATAACTTTTATATTAAATACATTGACAAACTGCGCCAGTATTTCTGAAATGAGCAAAGGATCATATAACCGTAAACGTTTATATTAAATACATTGACAAACTGCGCCAGTATTTCTGAAATGAGGAAAGGATCATATAACGTTTATATTAAATACATTGACAAAATGCGCCAGTATTTCTGCAATAAGGATTGGGTCATATAACTTTTATATTAAATAAATTGATAAACTGCGCCAGTATTTCTGAAATGAGGAAAGGATCATATAACGTTTATATTAAATACATTGACAAACTGTGCCAGTATTTCTGCAATAAGGAAAGGGTCATGGCGTTTCCTTATTGATTGACATTTGTTCAACTAGAACAGTTATTTGAAGTTCTCAATGCTCAATGCAGAATGCTTAATGTACCCATGTTCGTAAATTCTTCTGATTCAGATGTCGTTCTACCTCACTGTACGTTCAAATATATTCTCTTATACAGTGTGATACTGGTAGGACCGGAGTTTGGTTATTATCATGTCATGTCACACTGTCAGAATTCCACTATTGTTTAAGGATGAAACTACATCTTTACGTTTGGTTAGAAACATTGAAAACATCTTTCTACAAATGGACGTCTCAAAACCTTAAAACGATGCCTTAAATCCTGACCTCCACAATGCTTCCATCGACAAATTGTAGATATGACGTCATACACACAGGCAAAGTAAACCAGTACTCCTGCTCTAGTGTCCCTGTAAACCAGCAATCCTTCAGTGTCCCTTAAAACCAGCAACCCATCCCGCTCCTGCTCTAGTGTCCCTGTAAACCAGCAATCCATCCCGCTCCTGCTCTAGTGTCCCTGAAAACCAGCAACCCATCCCGCTCCTGATCTAGTGTCCCTGTAAACCAGCAATCCATCCCGCTCCTGCTCTAGTGTCCCTATAAACCAACAACCCATCCCGTTCCTGCTCTAGTGTCCCTGTAAACCAGCAATCCATCCCGCTCCTGCTCTAGTGCCCCTGTAAACCAGCAATCCATCCCGCTCCTGCTCTAGTGTCCATGTTAATCAGCAATCCACCCCGCTCCTGCTCTAGTGTCCCTATAAATCAGCAATCCACCCCGCTCCTGCTCTAGTGTCCCTGTAAACCAGCAATCCATCCCGCTCCTGCTCTAGTGCCCCTGTAAACCAGCAATCCATTCCGCTCCTGCTCTAGTGTCCCTGTTTACCAGCAGTCCATCCCGCTCCTGCTCTAGTGCCCCTGTAAACCAGCAATCCACCCCGCTCCTGCTCTAGTGTCCCTATAAATCAGCAATCCACCCCGCTCCTGCTCTAGTGTCCCTATAAATCAGCAATCCACCCCGCTCCTGCTCTAGTGCCCCTGTAAACCAGCAATCCATTCCGCTCCTGCTCTAGTGCCCCTGTAAACCAGCAATCCATTCCGCTCCTGCTCTAGTGTCCCTGTTAACCAGCAGTCCATCCCGCTCCTGCTTTAGTGCCCCTATTTCTTGTATTCCCCATTAAATTATGTCAGGCGACCTTGATGCCATACACAATGATAAACTGCGTGATTTATTGTACAAATATCTGAATTAGCCTGGAAACGCAATTTTGAACTAATTTAGTAATTTTTGATTCATCTGAAGAATACAGAAATGGGCTTTACGAGAATGCATTGAAAAATAAACCGAACCGAAATGTTGGTCAAAGTTATAGGTATATGATAAAACGCCGAACTTATATGCTGCATTGGTCAAACTTACATTAAGATACACCAGTTTAGCGGGTGACACTGACTCACGCCAAGTCTTCTTATTAACAGAACAACACTGCGGTACTGTCGCTTGACCTCTCGGACAATTGGATTGAAGGGGATGGTGGTGTGTATGTATCACATATGCTAAAAGAGAACTGCTATATTACAGATCTGGTAAGTCATATTTATATCACTTTATAACAAGTTAATTCATCGTGCTGTTTTCTTTCATTTTTTAGAACCCTCTCACTAACTTAAGGATGCACGAGTGTGAGGGTTTGACAGGAAGTAGGGAATAATCTGCTTTAAAACACATTATGTAAAACTTAGACAAATAAATTAGGTTGATTTACTAATTAGAAGCTAAGAATAATCTATTCCAATAAAAAGTACCTAAGAACATAGGCCGCATCAAATTATAGCAGAGGGACTACATTTTGTTGCGGAGAACATTGACGTTCAGACGTTGTGGTGCGGTTTTGATGTACATAAAATATGATGTTTTGCGTTGCTAGGGTATTTCAAATTTAAATAACTTTTGAACGAATGGATGGAATTTTATGAAATTTTGCAGGAACAATCCTCAAATATCATGAATTTTAATTCTCCTAAAATGTATGATATTTATGTTTTTAAGGTTGTAGGGGGCATAAAGGAGAAGTACGCCTTACGTGAGTCTTTGTTAAAAAATTGTGAAAAAAGTAGTTCGGCAACCCATTATTTTTATTTGTTAATCTTATTCGCTTTTCAAAGTCTCTGTCTTGGTGACAAATTTGGAAAAAAGTTAGATTTTGGAACAAATTCTATAAGTCGATATATAAGAAAATCATTAAAAAATTGGCATTTTTTTGGTATCTAAGGAATTCTATCGCATTAATAGTCTGCAAAATAGAAATCTAACTTGATCTGAAATTTATATTCTATTAATATTGGTTTTAAATAAAAACTTCCTTTCTGGTATGCACATATGAACACATAATTGATTCTTGTAAAGAAATTCGGAAAAATTCCAATTTCCGCTACTTTCAAACGAACTTCTTTCGAGTGGCTCTAGACGAAAAAGAAGTGCGGCAGCATATACTTTTTTTTACTGATGATGTTAATGTCTTCCCGGGACCTCGCCTTTCCAAAAATAAACAATAGAAAAAAAGTTTGATTTCATAAAATGTTCGGTTCTCACATTCATACATCCTTAACATCATAACAAAATATAAGTGTTTAATCAATTTGTCTTTTACATAGGGCACGAGTGCTGCTTGTTTTTTAATATGATATTGACTAATGCATTTTGTTGTCGTTTAACGATTAAACATATTTTTACTTTGTTAATTTGTCTTTTTTGACATTAGTGCTGTCGGGGTATCTAATAATGTCTTGTGAAGTATGTTTTTGTCAAAAAAATTATATGAAGTCTAAGATTTACAGTGTTGATGTTCTGTATTGTAAAGGTGATATATATTTAATGAGTCCATTGCTGTTTTGATTTAATTCCTCTTTGTAGAATTTGGCTGAAAACCGATTGGGTAACAGAGGCGCCAGAGCTGTCTGCAACATGTTGAATATTAATACTACACTGAAATCCATCAATCTAGCAGGTACCTCATTGGCGAATGTATGCATTTCATCTCAGATGAGGCGGTAGCCGAAACCTAGCGTGACATGCATACCACCCTTAAACTGAGATAAATCAAGTGCTCATAGCAATATGTTGTATTGAAACTTACTTGTAAATGAGACGTTATTTAAATTTGATACAGATATGAAGTTTAGTTTTGAACAGATATAGTCGATAAATAACTACGTGTGCATAAGTTCACTTTCACAATAAACATATGATAAGGTTGTTGTATGTTACTTTATAAATCCTTATGCTCTACAGTTAAAACCGATTACTTAGGCACGTCTGAGATATGCATGTTTCATTTAAAGACGCCTTGAACATTCTTGGCTTATGATTACTTTTGGTATCAGTTGGTAAAAGGTCAATCCCAGAACTACTAAACATATGATTTTCATTTTCACCATTGTCCGATACTTTGATGATATGCCAAATGTTATAAATCCACACGTATGAAATATTTACCCATCCAATACGGAGCTAATGTCCGGACACCCAAACTCTATTTTAAGTCGTGTGCACTGCACAAGGAGAAGTGTTTATTCGAGCAGAACAACAAACAACTCTACTTTCACTTTAGACTCTCTCGGATTTTCACGTTAGATGCAGTGTCATCAACCGAAGAGAAAGGCATGGTCCGTATATGGTTGGATTGTTTTGATAGGTCGAAGCCGATGGCTGTATAAGAGGAAATTTTCTGACTCTGAACAAGTTCTCTACCACTGACCAAGCGAGCAGCACCATTTAACAACTCAACTTCTTACCACACTTAAGACGTCACCGTGCCTCCACTCAGAGTTTTCAAGAAGACTACTGCTGCCAAGAAGAAGGCCCAGCCAAGCCCTCTTCCTTCGGAATCAAATGATTCATCCCAACAGCCGTCTCCACGTCAAGCGTCTGAACCATCTGCTGAAGACACTCTGGAGTCAGCTCCCCTACCCAATAAGAAGAGAACGACACCCACGGCTCTTATACTGACGAGCAGGAGGCAGACCTGGCAGGTTGGTTGAAGTTAAACCTGCCCCTCTACTCTAAGAGACTGAAAGATTACAAAAACACCGATAAGAAGAATCGCATGTGGGAGATTAAAGCAGCAGAACTGGGCGTGGACACCCACGCACTCAAAACTTGGTATGAGTCTCTTCGTACCAAGGTCGGCAGACTAACCATCACCAAATTTGGCTCAGGAACCATGGAGTTGACCCAGCATTACCAGTTTATCACGAATAATTTCAGCTTCCTGAAAGAACACCTCGCTCGTGTTCATGGCAGATAGTCAATCAGTGTGAGTACCATGTAGTTCCTGATTATTTAATAAAGTAGTAAATACGGAAAACCAAGACGATATTCAAAAGCCGTCAGTCAATGGACACAGGCAAACAAAAGGAAACCGTAGGACACACACAGAATAAACCAACAATTACAATTATTAACTAAAAAAGGAAAAATCAAGAAATTCTTTTAAAATCCTAGAAGCGAAACCAGGTGCTCGCGATAGAGTAAGCATTTCCTGCTACACATGTGCCATTCGCCGCGATGCTCCAATGTCATTCTGGTGTTTTCAGAACACGACTCTATTTGTCTACTAACTTCAATTGCTGTTATGTTCCGTTCACATCGGTATGTTCATGTCTTTTAACGTTCTTACATGTTTCTGTCTTTGCAATTCAGACCCAAGCTAGCAGCTAGTGGTAGCCAGCCACAGACCACTGATCATAACTCTGGATCAAAGATGCAAGAAAACCTCAGCCCGGCACTACTAAGCGCCAACTAAGCACCTCTCAGTCACAGCCTCCAATGCACTAAGGGATCTGGACAGGGAGGCCGAACATCCACTCTCCACTATCACAGATCAACAGGAGGAGACCACCCAACTCCAAACTCACATATCGGTGATGCTACACAGGGGCCGCACCTCTGCACATAGTACCAGGATTGGCTCCATGTCGGAGTCCATCCACGAGTCACTGATATTGAGATTCTACACGGAATCTTTCAACATGGTCATGGGTCCAAGTGGCCCAGCAGCAGCAGCAGCAGCAGCAGCAGTTCGTGCAGCAACAGCAATTCCAGCCACCACAGCAACAAAACAAAAAAAAAAAAAAAAAAACAACAACAACAACAACAGGACTGCAGAGTTAACACCAACAACAACAGTTGCAACAGCCTACAACAACAGTCACCAGCCAACAGCCTACCAGCACCCGTGCCGATGTTGTCAAGTGGAACACTACAGGGCAGTAACTAGTCAATTTACCTCGCACCCCCAACATGACTGTGAGTTATTCCCATACTGACTTGTCGTTCAGTGGTTTGACACCTGAGGGTCAAGCACCATCATCACAATGTGGCCTCACGTTGAACACTCCTCTTGACGCCAAGGGCACTAAGGCGTGAACAATGAACATTGTGTCTGTGGTATACTGTGTGATATTAGACGAGTATTTTGTGAAAGTGTGATATTGAACTTAATAACTAATGTTAGCTATTCTATGCTGTGCTATTATGTTGTGCTACGAGAACTGGTAAAATGTGTTCATATTAAATAAATTCACTATGTCTGAATTTTATATTGATTGTTGTTTGCTATGGTTAGCTATGCTTATGGTTTGATGTAACTTATATTCACTTATATAAGGCTTGTCTCGTGCGGGAAGTCGAAAGGTTGAGGCCTCTTTGACTGGTTTAACCAAACCGCCTAGTTGCGTGATAGGAGAGCGTCCTGAGTCGGTCCGCACGAATAAGTAGTGCTTGGGATTGTTGTGACGTCAATTAATATCCTTTTATTTATTTGCTGAATAGTTTGATGCGGCTATAGTTGGTTTGTCAATGTCTCTTGTTCTGTTTATAGCAGTAATCCTGTATTTGAATTCTTTTTATATAAAAACCAGGATGAGGGAATCAGACCAATTTGACACCAACAGTAATTTACATAGAGAATTTTATCCAGGCTATCAAATTTCAAATCTTACACCTACAATTCTGTATTAGTTCACCTTAATATATGTACCAGTAGTATCAGACTAATTTGACACAACCATTTATTCACATATAAGAGTATTAGTTCTTTCCTCTTATAAATTTCATATTCATCGAAGGCATGTTATAGATTACATTTTTGTATTTGTATATATAAACAGTTTTTGAGAAGGCTATACAATTTCAAAAACAGTATGAATAAGATCAACAGAACGAGAGGCATTGACAAACAAACAATAACTGCGTCAAATAATGAAGTACCGGAATGTAATTAATTAAATTGACATCACAACAAACATCAAGACTAGTAATCCATGCGGACCGACTTAGGACGGTCACCCAGCACGAAACCAGGCAGTGTGGTTAAACCGGTTAATGCAATTCAATCACAATCAAAGCTTTTCACACACATGACGTTATGTTGCTGGTCTTTCTGATCTACCTCTGCGTTCTGTTGAGTTGGGTATCTAATTCTCACCAGATTATGCAGGCATATGCATGCCAACACTATAGCTGTAACCGTATCAGGTTGTTGTCTCATGGCTGTCAACAGGCACTGGAACCTTTGTGCTAGGATCCCGAAGGCGTTCTGGACTATTCTGCGAGTCCTGGACAGACAATAATTGAATATTCTCTCATCGTCAGTGAGTTGCTGTCTGGAAAATGGTTTCATTAGCCAGGTGAAGGCGTCATCGGCTGCTATGAAGTATGACATGTCCCTGCCTTCATCAGGTAATGGATATGGTACCTTCCTCAAGGGCCTCCTTCATGTCAGAGATGTTGAATACTTGGGCATCACCAGACAGATGAATTTGTAATCTGCATCCACAAGAGCCACGAGGATGATGGAATGGGAACCCTTGTAGTTGAAGTAGATTGACCCCCTTTGCTTGGGCACTAAATGGCTATGTGTTCGCCGTCCAGAGCACCGATGCAATAATGGCATTGTCATCTCTGCCCCAGTTTATCAGCTTTAGCTTTCCATTCCTGTGGGGTAGTGGGACACTCATTCTGATCTATGATTGCTCCACACATTTCACGGATGAAGAGTGAGATGGTCTATGAGGTACGCGAAAACAATACATGAGTTAGTGGTAGTTGTCACGTGGAGCTAGGTACCTGAGTATTACGGCCAACTTCAACCCAAGTTCTAGAGACTTTCGATACCATGTGTCTTTCTTGGTGATTGTCCAGCCGCAGGAAAAGTTCTTGAAACATGTCCGGATCCATACGTAGGAAGTTCCTGAAGGATTTCACATCTTCAACACGCAATTCGCTCATTAGACGTGTGTATTTACCCAGTGTGACTCGCCTTTCGAGCCAAGACCGCACCCACACAGTTCTGTGCTTTCTAGTCCTTCTTCTTATTCTTCTTTGTTGCTGAATAATTTGGATAATCACCATGTTGTTTGTAGCCTGCTGCCTGTTCAACTCTAGTAGCCACTTCATCAGCTAAAGTCTGTTCCTGTGGTTGTCGATGACAAAGTTCATGATGTGACCCCATCAAAGACTGAAGTTACAAATGAGTTGGAGCAGATTTTGTCTTCTATTTATAGCACCGTGGCTTGAAACCGCGAGAAACCGCGATAAACCTTATCTCTGTCTACACTGCCGTACAACAAACGTAGTATCATCGTACAAAAGTCGCAGTGTAACCATGATACACCTTGGAAATCCAAGAGCAACCACGGGTGGCCGTAGAGTCACCTTGATGGAATCGTAATAGACACGGCACATACCGTGCTATACAACGGTGCACCGTACCAGAGTCGGCGATGGTGGTAATGACACTGTAGTACTGCCGTGAGTCACCCTAGTTCTGTTGTGAGTCACCGTGACTCCAAAACATTACGATCTTCCCCGGATAACTACGGGTGGTCGTGGAAGCTTGCACGGCGGACCTACGGCGATGTTTGGTGGTACTACGGTGTCAATAAGATTTGAAAATACCCTGGCTTGGCTACGGATGACCCCGGAGGTGTTAAACATTTTAAAACTACCGTAGCGAGTCACATTTCACCAAGGATCCACACGGATCAATCAGGCTTCAATGCCGACTCGATATGGACACCCACCGTAGCACACCGGGGATATATACTGACACAGTGTGACTGGGGCTTAAATGGGATACATATATGTTCAAATAATGTAGCTCGGGATACAATGGGCGGCACAAGCGGGTTGATAGCCCACTGATTCAAATCTGATTAAAATAAAGATATCTTTTTTGGCTTACAATTCAATGCGTTGTATGTAAAATAAGAGATATGTATTTAAATTATATTATACTGATCATTACCACAATGTGATCTTGTTGGTGCAGTTCATATTGGGTTGCTATTGCACTGCTTTTTATTACCATCTGTTTTTTGTTACAGTACATGGTGGGTTAGAACCCACGGTTCCTACTTATCGTCTGCTCTTGTTGTTTAAGGTAATGATTTCACAGACAGAGAAGCAGGATATTTTGCAGAAGCATTTTATGTGAGTAATATCACATTGATATTGACATTTATATAAATATACAATCATCATAGCAATAAATGGAAAGAGTTTTGATATTGATAATATTAAGTTTGGATATTAAATTGAGTTACTAATTTACAATTTTGTTCATATGCCCATGTTTATTGTAACTGACTAAGATAATGTGTGAATACATTCTTCTTACTTGATTCTGTTATGTTTTGCATTAAGATTGTTAACGCTGAGTTTTTATTGTATTAAAGGAGAATAATCGTTTGAAGACCGTGGATTTAAGCCACAACGCATTCGGAGACAAATCTGGTAAAATTCTCGGTCATGCTATAGGTAAATAAGTTTACTTTTTGGCACATCTTCGTGTCAGTTAAAAATTGATCAGACATTGTTATATAGCATATTACATACCTGTCAACTTACTCGTTTTCGTCTGGTTACACATTGATACTGAGCACTTCTGGAGAGTAATGGGCTTTGTTGAAGACATTTTGAATGGTCAAAAACTGTTGACCTTCTGGCAAAGCTTGTCAAGACTTTGCTTATTTTGCCAAACAGCTATGCTGATGGTTCGAGAACATTTTCCATTGATTAAGATTCGGAGCGGATCTCCTCAGTGACACACTTTTTACACTTATGAATATGAACTCTCACAGTCTGCCCTTAAATCTGCAAACTCGTTTACAGCTTTTTATAAAAATAAAGTTTTCAATAATTATATAGTGTATATATACCTCATTTTCACGGTAGTTTCTCTCTCTCCATTATTTCCCCTTAATGTGCAGTATGTCACGTGTTATGAACCTCTTTTTCCAAAACGGCCTTGCTCCTCTTTTGGTGATGTAGAGGTTGACACGTATAATGTAATGTTTGCTTCTAAAGTCAGATACCTATGCTATACAGTAAATGCGTAAACAATGAAGTCATATGACTGAACCTTTGTTACTATATTTGAACCCAACTTTGCAACCTAAAATCGCTACACATTCAAAGATTTCTTTTGACTCGCTTTCTTCATCTTCTATCTGTATGATGTCATTTTAAAAGACAGACTAGATTAATCGTGTGTTCTACACATTTTGACGTATTGTACTCGTTATATCTACCTGAATTGTAGCTACGGTTGTCGTAGCTTGGTTAGCACATTGCATGACGGTGTACGGTTGTTGTACTTCCAGGTGAAAATGAAACTATGGAGGACATTGATTTAAGTTGGAACTGTTTCAGAAGAAAAAGCCTGATGGAGTTATGCGATGGCATTGCGGTAGCGTATTATTCCATATCTTTATACAAAGTCTCTATCCCAGTCACAAAACTGTAAAAGCTTAAAGAAGTAAATAGTCTCTATCTCAGTTCCAAAACTATCATAGCTTAAATTAATAAACAGTCTATATACCAGTCAAAAAACTGTTTAAGCTTGTAGTAATAAATAGTATATATCCCAGTCCTAAAACCTCTTACAGCTTAAAGTAATAAATAGTATATATCCCAGTCCTAAAACCTCTTACAGCTTAAAGTAATAAATAGTCTATATCCCAGTCCCAAAACCTTTTACAGCTTAAAGTAATAAATAGTATATTTCCCAGTCCCAAAACCTTTTACAGCTTAAAGTAATAAATAGTAAACATCCCAGTCCTAAAACCTCTTTAAGGACCAACATTTGATGGAAATGCATGGAATCAGATTTTTATGAAATTAATATTTTATTATTAGTTATACCATTAGATATTGCAAAATATAAAAAATTCTAAAATGTTACATCCCGTTATCATGGAAACGGAATTTTAATATTCGTACAATATGCATAATTAACAGAAATAGAATTAAGAGAAAATCAAAGGACTCAGAAGTCCTGATAAGCCAGGGTTTTTTTATTCGACAATATTTTAATTGTGTGAAATGTCACG
>JAUMGZ010216645.1:0-11687 GCA_032359645.1 Pododesmus macrochisma
CAGAAAAGCAAACTGAAATTAAGTAAATCAATCGATACAGAAAAGCAAACTGAAATTAAGTAAATCAATCGATACAGGAAAGCAAACAGAAATAAAGTAAATCAAACGACACAGGAAAGCAAACTAAAATAAAGTAAATCAATCGATACAGGAAAGCAAACTGAAATTAAGTAAATCAATCGATACAGGAATGCAAACTGAAATTAAGTAAATCAATCGATACAGGCAAGCAAACTGAAATTGAGTAAATCAAACGATAGAGGAAAGCAAACAGAAATAAAGTAAATCAATCGATACAGGAAAGCAAACTGAAATTAAGTAAATCAAACGATAGAGGAAAGCAAACTGAAATTAAGTAAATCAATCGATACAGGAAAGCAAACATAAAATAAAGTTAATCAATCGATACAGGAAAGCAAACTGAAATTAAGTAAAATCAATCGATACAGGAAAGCAAACAGAAATAAAGTTAATCCATCCAAGGGAAAGATCTACCATAACAAAACCAACAAGGAAATATAGGACACCAAAATCTATCACAACCAGGTGTTCTTGAAGTTCTACCCTCAGTATTTCACCGATATCATGACAAAAAACCAAACGATAGGACAGGAAGAGAAGCGGTGACAGAAACTGGAAATGAAAGTACAGTTCAGAAGGAAGGATGAACTCATGCAATGGCTTCTGGGATCGCCAGCTAAGTATACACTCGGAAGGACGTGCCGATCTCTGTCTGGCCTCTTCCCTTCAACCTGTCTGACTTACGTCACCCCAACAGGAACTTACCTTAAAAGAAAACACAAGAGATACGAGTTCCATTGGCACTAAACGTCAATATGGGTGCAATAGCACTGCAATTCAATTTGGTATATACCCAAATAGTTCATCGGCTAATTTAGACCTTGGTTCTGGCCTTGGACACATTTGATTACCCATACCCCAAAAGTGTCAAACTGTTGTAATTTAAAAACCCTATCAGCCAAGCCTCACTCATTAAAAAAAATCTGAATATATCCTCTTCCCAAAAGGATACTTACCTCCTAGCATTGTTGGTCAAAACGGTCCAGTAGATATGGAGTAGTAAACTATAAAACGTCTACATCTTTGCTAAGTTGAACATCAAAATGAGTGACCAATTTATGACACAAGAGACATACCTTGAATAACCTTACATAAGCATGCCGCGATATCGCTATATGTGCATATTTTAACTTCTAAGCGTATCTCCTTTTAACGAACGGTGGGACCTCTGGCTAAAAAATAATGCAAACCCCCTTATTCCAAGGTAACTTCATGTCATGTCCTATTTTGATCCCAGTGTCGTTGCTTCTTAAACAAACCAAATTATCGATTCCTCAATGATGCCACAAATACAAGCATTTTGCATTAGTATTCTGATTTACTGAGAGAATGTTTTTGAAAAGTCATACTTTTTATCCAGTTTTGTGGCTAGTGATGCCCATTAGAAGGTGAGGAAATCTGCTCCCTCCCTTTAGAATATTTCCTGCTCGATTACATTGATAGTGGTCCGTTGTTTGGGGAAAATGAAATTGTTAAAAAAAAATTGAATACAAAAATGCATAAACTTTATTAAATGTTGACCCCAATTAGGGTAGCCTGTTTTTTACTCCGGATTAGACTTACGAAAAACTTGGTTTCCACTCCTTTCCCAAAGGATGTTTCCGGTTACGTTTGGTTGAAATTTGTCTTGTAGAAAAAAACGAAACGACTAGTGGGATTTCTCGGCAGCTGCTGTCATTTAACAAGTTAACACTGAAACATAACGGTGGGTGACACGTGTGCAGTAGCAAGAAACCCTTAATCCTTCGTGGACATCCGGTATAGCTTCTAGTGGTTAATAGAGGTTCGCGATGCTTCCTTTTTAGTTTCATATGTGTACATGTATCCAGATGCATTTTCTGTGTTTTGTATTTTCTTTTTCTCTTGTTTGTTCTTAAGTGGTCATGTCTAGTACACATTTAACTTAAGTAAAATTACACATAGCCGCCATTTCAGTTAGCAGAATAGCAATTACATCACATAAAGTCTCTTGGCCATACTGTTCCTTTTTAACATCAATGTTTACAGAGAGACTTATTGTTCCTTACGATCAAATTTAAAAAAGGCCTAATGACCTAGATACACTTGATAGCTTGTGTTAATAGTGTTGATAATCTTGCATCTTGCATCTAACAGTAAATTTCGCTGTTAAATTTTGATTAACCATTAGCAATGTATGTTGTTATGAAAGAAATACTGTTCCAGCAAAGCTTCATGAAAATCCGACCAACGATTATTTTCAATAATTCAAAAAGCTCTAAGTCAACAAGACATCTGGTGCCCATATTGCCTTGAGATTGACAATGCCAGATACAATTCTATGAGGAACATCAAATATAGTACAAATCTGGTTAATTCTACTTAATAATAAGAGTCCAATGGTCCTTTGCGTCCAGCACATTATACAACCAAAGTCTTAATATGACCACATACGTACTTTGAAATTGAACTCCCAATAGGGTTTTGGCGAAATTCACATGCATGGTGTTGCTTTATGGAACAAAGTTTGAAATTTAACATCACATAGATGTCACAATGTTGTTACTTCGGTAACTGTCTTCTAAATTTGAAGTTAAAGCAATTGGTCAAAAAACCTAACAAGTTATTCTTTAATACTACAAGGTCATATAGATGTCTCAGGCAAGCTAATTCTGTGAACGGAGTGGTCAAAGAAATGAGTAATAATAAGTCTTAAGACTTGTAATCTATTAGATAGACTTCAAGGTCGCCTAGAGGTCACGGTACGTCAATTTTAAACGTCTTCTTATTGCAAAGGGGTTCGTTAAAGTAGATACCACTTATAGTCTCTGAAATAGCATTCATGATCACCTAAACGTCACAGTTAAAATAATTCTGAAACTGTGTTCGTGTTGTGCAGGGATTAGTCATAAAACTAAGGCGGTAACACTTCAAGAATCCTAGATAGCCTTCAAGGTAGTAGATGTCCCAGACGAGGCCGTTCTTAAACTCTTCCTATTTCAAAGGGTTAAACAGCAAAGTGAATCATACTTATTATCAAGGTAATTCTTAAATTATCGTCCAACTGTGAAGGCATTTGGCAAAGAACCAAATAGGTAGCACTTAAAAGTCCTGGAGAAAGGCTAATTGGTCACCTGACGGTCACGGTAACGGTCATTTTTTTTTAAATTGTCGTCCTATTGGTCAAACAACTATGTAGAAAATATTTATATTCTTCGAGATATAAATCCCTAGGTCATAGTCAAGGTTATTCAACATAAAGATGTACTGAATATTGTCCCAATTTGGACCCAAGGGCAAAGTAGACAACTTGGAAATACACCTCAATAGGATTACAATAGTGAGATATTGCTGCTCAAGCCTGAAAGCTCACACAATACAGCAAAACTTATATTTACCCTATGGTTATCATATAAAAACGCCAAAACCACGCAACGCGTTTTTTACCCAGAATCATGTCTTGGGCAAACTTGGTTCTTTATGCACCTAGATTATTTTGTATTGAAAACACTACGTTCTAGGCCTTCTAGGTAATTACAAGATTTGTTTTAATATTGTCAAAGTGTCTTCTTTTTTATCCCGATAGCACACTTGGCGTTATCTGA
This sequence comes from Pododesmus macrochisma, assembly GCA_032359645.1. NCBI lineage: Eukaryota > Metazoa > Mollusca > Bivalvia > Pectinida > Anomiidae > Pododesmus > Pododesmus macrochisma. The sequence goes on from JAUMGZ010216645.1 coordinate 3,645, forward strand.
TGACTGACTATTCTCATTTTAGGAAATGCTTCCTATCAAGTTTTGTTCAAATTGGTCCATCGGTTTTGGAAGTAAAAAATGTGAAAAGTTTACGGCGAAAAAGATGACGACGACGACAACGAAAGCTAAACTAAAAATTAATTGCTTGCTATGTTTTGATCCCAAAACGTGTAACCTATTTTGACCCTAAGCTCACGCCTTAAACACCTAGGCTCTCCATACCCTAAGAATACCCATGTTTCGTGTTCTGGTGGGCGGGGGTTCTTTCCCAGGCCGCGTCAAACATAATCCATAAACATAGATAATCGTTTAGCTTCCTGCTAAACGCTCAGCATTCCTGGGTAGGAGACGGGCTGGTGGACTGGTGTTGAGTTAAAATGGCCTAGTAAAGTATCATATCAATGTGCCTGCGGCGTGATATTTCAGTAAGACAGCACGATAAAGACGCCACCAATGCGCACCATCACAAGCAGATACCGTCTTGATATGACCTAAGCATGGGTTGAAGGCATGTTAAACCCAGATGAAACAAACAATCCAGTTTATTGAGAGAAGATTCATTTTTTGCCACCGTAGCGCCGTCTTGGTGAGTTATTATAGCCCACTGCATCCCTTTGGTTGACTCAGGTGAGTTATTATAACCCACTGGATCCCTTTGGTTGACTCAGGTGAGTTATTATAGCCAACTGGATCCCTTTGGTTGACTCAGGTGAGTTATTATAGCCAACTGGATCCCTTTGGTTGACTCGGGTGACTTTTTATAGCCCATTGGACCCCTTTGGTCGACTTAGGTGAGATATTATTTGAATAGCCCACTGGATCCCTTTGGATGACTCAGGTGAGTTAAAAACGTACTGAAAATAATTCATTATTTTATAGATGTTTCCCATATGAAAGCTATATTTACTGGAACTTCTTCCCGGCAATTTCAAACAAGTTTTAAAGGTTAAGGTATACGTGCTAGGCAAAGCTGGCGGTCCCGTATACAGAGTGTTAACCCTCATGGTGCGAATACACCAATCTAAAAGTTAAGCCTTTACATTGAAGACAATTTTCCACCCTGAACTTTAATTATTGCTTAAACTTCCATTGTTGTTAGCGTTTCCTCCCTCTTAATGGTATATTTTCCATGGCTTTTGCTTGGGGGAGGAGTCAGATTTATAACATATAGTAGCAAGGGCAAAAACTCAAGGTCTTAACACTTACACTTCTATGGCTAAATAATAAAGATCAACAACAATTCTGTCTTTTTAAAACGTCTGCAGATATTGCGGAGACCTTGTTTACAAATTTAGGAACATGAAAAACAACTCAGGCTTATCTTCTATTTCTACAAAAATTGTAAGAAAATTCATTAAACATATATAGAGACACACAATGTGTTTATATGTGCAAGAACCGTAGGTCATTTAGCCTTAAAACTTGGACAATTGGCCATCATAGTTCGTCAACTTTCTAATCTTAAAGCCAAAATGAGCGCAGTTATGTGTGCCTGTTACTGACATTAACTTTGGCATTGCAAACTTACTAACAACACTCAATATAGGGCTCCAGTTGAAAGCACTTTCACAGGGGAAAATTCTTTGATATTCTCTGTGACATTTATATTTAATTTCGGACTTCGCCTGTTTACAAAAAATTAGATATATCTTTTATGGACAGTTCAGTAATCATTTAATTATATATCTATTGTTACTTATGTTTGTTGTTTTAATGTATATTTAATAACCCTATCTGGTATTTCTTTAACACCTGTAAATAAAAATGCTGAACTATAGGAGTACCTCAAACAGCTACATACCGACGACAGTGTAGAATCCGATAACTTTGATATCCAAGTTGCTAGTACAAATACTTTTGACATTTTAAATAGTGAAATTACTGATGAAGACGTTAAGAGTCGCTAGGTACTAATAAAGTTTCTGGAAATGACTATCTAAAATGAATGTACCCATTTATACTAAACTTTTTAATGCTATTTTGAATTCCGGATCTGTACCGGAAGAATGGACAAACCACATATAAAAACAAAGGTGATTCAAAAAAGTTTTCACTGCAACATTAAATGATCGTCTGACTAAACTCTTCGAGGATATAAACTTAATTACTAATGCTCAAGCTGGATTCTGAAAGGGTTATTCGACTACTGAACACATTTTTGTCCTCCATGCTTTAATATCAATGTATTTGTCGTTTGGTAAAACATTATACTGTACTTTCGTCGATTTTAGAAAAGCATTCGACACCGTGTGGAGAGTAGGTTTATGGAAAACATTGTGTAAAAGTCACATAACTGGAAAAATATTTAAAGTGATTTTTAATTTATATGCAAATACGAAGTCCTGTGTTCGAAATGGTTGTACCACTTCAGAATTTGTCATATGTAATATTGGAGTGAACAAGCACAAAAAGCTTAATATGCCCTTTATAGGAAAATAAGAAATGTTATCCATCCAACAGAATTACAAATTAAGCTTTTTGATGCTCTGATATCTCCAATTCTGTTATATGCCTCTGAAATATGGGGATTTGAAAATATCTCTATTATTGAAAAAATACATTTGGAATTCTGTAAACGAATTTTGAATATTCGAAATAAATCATAATATAATGGTGTATTGTGAAGCTGGCAGATTTTCGCTGTGCGTAGAATTAAAAACTAGAGTCTTGATGTTTTGGTATTAGTTAGTTACAAGTGGCAATCAGCTTTCTAGTATAATCTATAACTTGATGTTTAAGCTGCGCGAAAGCGGAAGTGTAGACTTTAAATGGCTCAGTTTTGTGAAAAGTACAGCAAGGTAATATGACAGCAAGTAAAATATACTTCAAAAGTATTTTAACACAGAGAATGCAAGATCAATATATTCAACAATGGCATAGTGACATAGATAACTCGTCGCGAGGTCAATTTTATTCTTCTTTTAAAGTTCAGTTTGAATTGGAATATTATCTAACCAGGTTAAATGCAGCTGATAGAATTATTTTTTGTAATTTTAGAACATCTTTTGTACATATTCCTGTAGAAACTGGCCGATGGACGGTTACTCCCCTCGAAATGAAAGAATTTGCTAAATGTAAAAATTTAGCTCTTTATCGGTATATAAGAAATATTAGTATACTCTGTTCTAAATGTTGTAACACTTATGATTCAGCATATCATTGTAACCTGTGGTTACACATTAAAATGTAAAAGCAGTTTATTGAAGAATATGTCATTTCATAAGAAAAATCTATACAGGTTGAAAAGCTAAATGTGGCTTTGTATTATTAAATAAGAAATTCTTTAATAGTCTTTTCTAAATTTTATAGTTCAGTTTTGTCACAAATGTTGACAAAGGGAACGGGCAAAAATTATCTCAACTTAGATGACCCTTTCTCAATACATACAATTAATGAACAAGTTTAAAGTGTAAACTTTATTTATTTTACAACGATTGAAATACAAGTTATTACAACTTATGTAGATATCTCTCTCGTTGGCACGGATGGTAGCGCGAGTGGATTCTTTCTGTGGGAAGAAACTAGAGTGCCCGGAGGAAACCCACGTGTTCAGGTTGGCGATCCAGTACCATCCCACTTACGACACCGCGTATCGAACCCGGGCCGCATTGATGAGAAGCGAGCGTCTTAACCACTACACTACCTGAACACCTAGTTAAATTGAGTCTCCCCTACATTGTATTCTACTTGCATCTTGTTTCAGTTTACAGTTCTAACTCATAAAACTAATTCATTATATCTCACCGTCAGGTTTGTTTCATGTTCTGTTGATTATATTTCATAATATCATTATGTCATCTCTGCTGTAGTATGCAGTCCTAAGTTCATGCTCCTTCTCGTACAATCCCTTATGTTTGCTATCTTTATATTATTGCGGCCAATCTACCTATCCTCGCACTTGTTGTATGTGGTGTGGCCGGTATTTATAGAACACATTTGTGTAAGTAATTGACTTTTTATATAATTGATAATTGAATATAACACAATTCAACATAATTTTCAGATAACATTAGAAACTGCAGTCAACATCGTCATGAGGTTAAAGCTGATTTGGGTTCGAAAAATCTACATTTAAGTAAGATAAAATGTTCAGACTCAGGTAAATGGATTGAGAGGGAAACTTTTTTACACAATATTAACCATTTCAATTAGCATATTACCTTCAGGATTGACCTCTACTTCAACATAATAAAGTTGATATTAGGTACTTATGTTGTTTTAGGGTTTCACGTCTGTAGAAAGCGTAAGTGTACATGTACGTACAACCGTTACAATTGTTTCAATAACGGTTGTATCTAACTCTTTGAATTTGCTTAGGTGAGCTATTCTGAAATCCCAGCGCCCGTCGCCCTCCGTCGTTTTCCATCGTTCACTGTCAGTTAACATTTTTCGTCATCGCTACTCATTTAAAACTGACATAAGTAGTCTCATGGACCCTTCACATATTTTCCCAGCTTAGTTGTAGTCACTTGAGTGGTTGCCTTTGCAGGTGGACAATCCCCGAGGGTAGCAATAAACCATAAGCATTTGCTTACGAACACATGTTATACTGAATGTTTTCCCCGAGGGGCCATTGATGTGTGTGAGGCACGCCGTTATTATTCTCGATTCATAACGTTCTGCCAGTTATTGTTGAGTTTCGGACCTTAGAAGATACAGTTTCATACTTACCTGTATTCTAATTTGTTGTGTGTGATGCTTTCTTTGATGTCTGTCTGCCTGTCGGTCGGGCGGTCGGTCGGTCGGTCGGTCGGTCGGTCGGTCGGTCGGTCGATAATATTTAATTCTATATATCTATTATAACGTCACTTTGCTGATTAGAAGTGGGTTGTTCGAAACACGTGTCCAGAGGAATACGTTTAAAAATTCCTGTTTTGACTACGTGCACATTTTAAATTTTGGCAAGACAATTTCGTATTATCATTGGGTATGGTTTTTGTACATCATAACCGTCGTGAATTTTTTGTCACCGTTTCCCACTTCGGCTCTGTAGCCTTAATTTGTTGACGTCTTGTCTATTCAAAATTAATTCTTCTCTTGCGTCCACTTATGACGGCAGCTTCGAGCAAGGTCTGGGTTACGGGACTGGTTGTCTCACACAGAGTTCTGGCATCTTCGTCTTATAAATATCATATTTATCGGAGGCATGATTCTGATTGCATTTTTGTATTGGTCCTAAACAAAATTAGTATTTGATAGATTTCAAAGATGGCTGACTTGATTTTCTTGGAATTCTTGATGCAGCATCTTATCCATCTTCGCAAGACACGTTTCGCTGCACAACGTTTCGCTACTGATGATTAACGAACTGAAAAGAAGTGGCTCGTATGCGTTGGTTGGCAAATATGCATCTTCTCTGGAACGGCACATTAGATAAAACAAACTGGGTATGTTTGTGTTTCATTAGAAATAAGATAACACTCCTGATTTTTGATTGGACTTTGGATTTGGATAACTAATAAGCGTGTCAGCTTGTTTCTACTCGATATCTATATTTATGTTTAATATGTTGTCAAAATAACAATGTCACAGTTAGGTCAAGGATAGGATCATTCACTGAGATACTATACTGAAATGTGCCCTTTTATCTTTCCCCCTTTGTAAACCCAAAGGCTAAAAAGCACACCTTTGGAAAAACATTCAGAATGATAAAACTGAAGGTTGAGTTGACGTACATTTGTAACTATTTATAATGACCCCGTTTGACTTGGCTCACGTTAGACCATCTGTTCAACGAAAACCACAATTCTGAAAGTGTCATTTCTTAAGGATTGTTACTGTGACATACTGTATTTGCAAAAAGTGAAGGAGACGTATCGTTTTCAAAGTTTTCACAAATAAACTATTAAGGGCCCCTCCCGGAGCCCTCATGTGGCTTGCCAAGAACAACCAGAGATCGAGACAGAAACGAACAAGGAATCCACTGGACAACCGATGTCTCAATTGTCATCAAATCAGTGATGCTGGAATGGCAAAGAAATGGCAAGGACATGCCATCTTGTCGTGGAGTTAAGGAGATGAGCAATAAGCCAACGTCAATAAGACATAGAAGATGTAGGAGGGAAAAAAAAGGCCAAAACAACCATGCCATCACTGCCGACAAGTACGGAACGGAAGCCAGAAGTTGCGCAAGACAGTGCAACATTGTGAAACATGTAAGTATACAAAAACACAAACAAAACGACACTTTTCAGGGCAAATAAATAATCACGAATACTAAAACAAATATGACTGTCAAATCCACTTAAAAATCCTATGGCGTCAATTTAAGTATTTTATCCTATGATCTCATTTCCGGTCTTTTGTCTTTTCTCTGATTTATGATCATTTTCCCATTATAATTTCCATATCAGAAGCTGCACATGAATAGGTGGAAATCTTGCACATGTCGGCAATTTTAGGCTTATCCCTAGGTTTACACTTAGGATGTTAGATGTGCCCTTGACATTCGTTTCAATACAACGAGCTACATCTAAACCAGAAGGTCTCACGACGAGACGAAGAAAAAAACCAACAAATTACAATACTATCACATATTGTAACATAAGAGAGAAATGCGTTTCAAAGTGTTAAAAACCAAAAAATTAATACAAATAATCACGCGTGGAAAAACAGAAAAACAAATAAATAAAATAATATAATATAATATAATATAATATAATATAATATAATATATCATTGTATATTATAATAATCTTAAGAGTTAATACTAACGTTATTCGTTATCTTGATTTGTATATTTAAATTCAATTCTTTTTACTTCTTTAAGCAATACGCTTGTCAGTATACATGTATAATACACGGGAGAAGTACATCATATCTAATAATCTGGGTACAAATGCAAACATGTACAATCGTTATCTATAGGATCACAAACATGTTACTCGTGCAGACATTAAACATCATCATACATAGTAATGCAAATATAAAACATTTATTTTCTATTGTAATACAACTAATGAATTGGGTGTTCTTTTTCGTAGAATTTTGAGCATGATATATATTTTCCTCAATTGGTAGTTTTCTTTAACATTTCTAGCCGTTAATAATGGGATAGTTCCAAGACAAACGAATTGAATCTATAGTAAGGTTTTATACTGGACAATATAATATAAAATGTCACTCGTCTTCAATATCAGTTGAGAATTAAAACATTACTGAACGCACCATGTACATTGACTATCTTTATGATATACGTTAAATCAACGGTATTAACTTATACACGTAAATGTATCCCTTGACGGATTTATAAGTAAGATATAAGTGACCGCTTTTATTTCTTATCGGTGTGTGCATTTATTTTTGTTGCTGATAAATAGGTCATTAGCATATTTGCGTTAAGTGGAGTACTTATGTATTGTAGCTCGACGACCTTTAACGTGTCACTACTCGACGCTACAAATGAACGATACTATGTTTTTAAAGTGACACTACATGCCAATTATGTAGTGTGATATATAAAAGTTTTAAAGAGTCTTATCCAAATTAATATACAAGTATACAAACCTTTCCTTTATGCTATGCAATCAGATATTTCAAAAAACTGATTTTCATGAAAAATATGTTATCTATGAAAAAATATAGGTAGGCGTTTATCGAACGCAAGACAGGTTAACGTTCAACGTGAAATTCATGTAACAATAGACGTCAACAGAAAACATCAAGAAGCTATCTTTTGCGATTAAGACATTCTACAAAGTTAAAGTTTCATTCCAAAGTCACAAACAGCGCCTCAAAAGCTTCAAGAAAATTTGTTAGAAAAGGTTACCTAATTATACGCCTTGCCACTTTTGATTGTGATCTGCCGGAGATCGAACTTATGAACTACCGCGCACCTCTATACTAAAGACTCAACACCCATAGTGTTACCTTCTATACAATATCGGCAACACCAACACTCTACATCATTGCACAGAATTATTGAAGAAGTGATAAAGTAGTAAATCGAAAACCAAGACGATATTTTAATTATTATTATTATTATTATTATATTAGGGTTTAACGTCACGTCCAGAATATTTCACCGATATAGCGACAAAAGAC